>JAVXUL010010590.1:0-102154 GCA_035590515.1 Trichilia minutiflora | reverse complement strand
TTTTGAAATGAGAGAGAGATCCACCAGGGCAAAAATACTAAAAAGACTATAGATGAAAGATATCGAAGGGGAATGGAGTCCGGGAGACAAGTCGATTTACAGAGAAAAAGTCCCCAAAAAGTACAAGAAAAGATGCAGAGGCAAGGATCCGATTGGATTGACCAAAGGAAAGCCCGCTTAAAGAAACCAACTCCTCTTCCTCTTCGTCTTGGACGATTGGGCTAGAGGAGCCTATCTAAGAGCGATTAACCTTGCCTTAGGAAAGCAGGGTTTAAGCATTCCATTGCACAATTGAAGCTGTCGTAGTTTGATGAGCCCAGAACTAATGTTATAAGCTGCTACATTAATATAGGTTTCGGAGCAAGCGATGCTGGTGGAGCTACGAAAAAGCCAGCTTAAAGAAAATGTTCTATCATGGATTGCCCTTTTCTGCCCTGAGCTGCTGCATACTTCTTTTGGTCAAGCTCAAGCTTAGGAAGGAGCCGAACCGTACTTCCTTTATCTTGTGCCTGCTCTCGAAGCCCGTCTCCAGCCCAGCCCGGCATATTCATTATCTAAAGCAGGCAAGGCTGGATCATCTTCCATCACCAGCTTCCTCGATTGCTCCCCTTACCGGAGGAGGATTTGCTTTATCAAAAGATATGCGGCCTTCCACCTCCGATTCTCCTTGATGCCGATTAAGCGGGGGATCCAAAGACTTCTTTCTTCTTTCCTTTGGTTGAGAGTTTAGACTGCCTTGATAGGGCAGATGATCCTCTTTTCACTGAGAAAAGCAGTTACGGATGGTCTAAAGCACGTTCTAGTTGAGTTAAGGGTGGATGGCTCTAGTTCTTAGTTCTAAAGTTGTTAAGGAAGAAACTGATCATATCATAACATACCCCGGGAGCAAATTATCCATATTCTCGTTCTCGCCAATATCGGGCTATATACGAAGTGAAGTAGCTGCCGTAGACAACGAGGAAGGGGGCTTTACTTTCTTACACCGAAGATAATCGGCAAAGAAGCTAGCTAGAAAGAGCTCCCACAGCCGCATCTAGTGAAGGAAGTTAGACTTTTCTTGTTCCGGGGCCTGGGGAAGATCCAACCTAACAAAGAAATGGGATTCCCCCTTGACCGACTCCTTACCCTTGGGTTGGGAAGGGAACTAAGGAAGTAGCAGCACCTTTATTATCGTATATGAGATCAAAGCGCACAGCTAGGAGACTAGCATCCGGCATATACGTTCAATAAGCGAACCTAACAGAGGAAGACTTAGCCCAACTTGACATCTTAGATGGTCCCAACTCAATGGGAGAGAGGGAAATGGAACTAGTTAGCCATCCGGGGACTTCGACTTTCCACTAGATACAGCTCCAAGACGAGGAAGGAACACGGCTCCGGAGCACATTAGCTAGAGCCCGCTTGACAAAGGCGACGAACGCACAAAGACGCATATCTGGGAATGAAGAAATCTGGTAATGCCAAAACAGAAGTTCAGTTTTTCATCAATTTATGTTAAATAAACAAAAAAACTCGCATTCTACCGGAGGATACCGAGGGAAATGAAGATGAAAGCCTTAAGAAAAGGCATGCAGGTCAAAGCAGGTTTAGCGTAGCCCTTTACTTATCATAGAAGGCGGAGCCTTGGGTCACGACCAAAAAGCACAATAGGCAAAAGAAAATGAAGATATAGAAAGTGTGCCGGGAAAGAAAAAGGAGAAAGATCACTTTATCACCTTCCATCCAAGGCCCATCCCCACATGGACCATGAACGAAACTCGGCCTTAGCGAAACACTAGGCAAGAAGTCTAGACTACTATAAGAAAATGATGGTTTCAGATGGAGAAGAATTCACTAGCAAATGGAAACATAAGTTACAATAGGGCCTTGGAAGAATCCCCAGTCAGCTCAGGGAGATCAAGAGCTGCTCGGTTCATCAAGCATTATAGAAACTCTCGAGATAACTAGAACTATGCCAGCTCCTTGGAGGGGAAAACAAGGATCTGTAATTACTAATTTTTTTAATAAAAAAAGAGAACGAAAGAAAACTTTCTTGGAAACGGGGCTTCCCGCAAAAGCTCAAACCGAGGGATATTTATATGCACACTAGCTTCGAACCGCGAACTAAGTCAGAATCCTAGAACCGGAAGTAGGAAGAGGAAGATCTATTAGCCCCTTCGGCAGAGGGGTATAGCCTCTCAAAATCAAAGGACAGTGGGCCAGCACGGGCTCTTCCCATACTCGAAAGGAAATGAAGTAAGCCAGTTCAGTGAGAACCGAGCTTAAACATTTAGCGGTGCGTATTAGTCACAGAATCGTGATAAAAAGACGATACCGGCCCAGAGCGTCTATCTTTCTTTAAGCTAACTCAGGCTTCTTCATATCCGAGTCCGGTAAGAAAGCAGTCAAAACAGTTCATAGACAACAAGTTTCGCCAAAGCCAACCCAACTACCACCCATTCGATTATCGGGAGTCAGAACATTCGGTCAGGGCCAGCTGGCACAAAAAGAAAGAGACAAAGCCCTAACTCTGGCAGCCCTTTTCCCAGCGTAGACAGAAGGAGTTGAATCGGGAGAATAGCCGAGGGCTACGGTACGGGTCGAAGAGCGAGCTTCAAGGGCAGAGAGAGGAGCAGCTTGACCGGATGAGGCGGGGTGACGGATCTCCGCAGCTCCAACATCGAGGAAGTCCTATGAACTCTCTATCCCAATCGCACTAAAAGAAGGTATTGTTTTTTGAGAGGAAGCTCTGAGCCAAGCAGCTTCAATTCGGTATGGCCGGACGTAGTCTAGGGGGATGAGTTGGAGAGAAGGAGTCCCACCCTGACTTCAATGGAGTCAGAGATCAAAGTAGAAGAGAAAGAAGGGAGCAGCGCGGCATTCTATTACTCTGAGTTCTCCACTGCTCCGTGGGCTTCTATCTCTACTTGGGAATGAGCTACCCGCCGAACAGCTTTTATTCTTTCTCACCACACTAACGAATAGAATCGGTAAAGGCGCGTCACGCCAATCGAAGACCTGAGTTTAGCAGCTTGAACATCGGAATCGGGAAGATGAGCGGAAGGGTCAAGCCCCGAAACAGAACTGACGGAGATCCTGCTTCACGAGCCACTAGCTTAGCTATTGTCAGGCATCTCTTTGATTGACGCCATTATCAGATCCTTTTCTATCGGCCGGTGCCAAGTAAGCGAAGCCGAGCAGCTCAATTTCTTCTTTCGACCCGTATTCGCCTGCCAACGATGATCTTTATCTTACATCAACAAAGACAACTCAGTCTGGCCGTGCGCTACTAAAGGCTTAGGCATCCCATTCTATTCGGGCGAGAGAACGAGACAAAAAATCACCATACCCAGATGACTGGGATGAGAGTTCGAACCGTCTAATCGTATAATCACAAAACTTTCCTTCCATACTACAAGTAAGCAACGGGCTCAAGGGCTTTTGAGCTCTGAGGTGGAGAAGCCGTAGCGTACAAAACGGTGGAGGGAAGGAATTGACTTTCATTTCCCCGAACTCCTCAACAAAGGAATCAAGAAGCAATGAAGTTTCTTAGAAAGCGCTTCCGATAGCGCCAGCTAGTTGAATGAAGCCTTCTATCGTCGAGAAATAGGATTTTGGGCGCCCTCTTCCTTATTGATTTAGGGATTTCTGGTATCCAATGATCCAAGGTTAGTTAGCTCAATTCTCTTTCTTTCTTGTCTGCGGGTTGTTGTGTTCCTTCCAGGTTACAGAGACTGTCTTCTCCTATCTTAATGTTCCTACTTCCTCGATAAACGCCCTTCCTTCTTGCGAGTAAGATCGATATTCAACAGATCGGACTTGACAATACCATTTCAATCCGATACTTGCGATAAGACGAATACATCCCCTGGTATTAGGACGAAGGCTTTTTAACCTTGATACTTTGAATTACTCTTTCTCCCAGTCTGCCCAAGAGACTTTCCCTTTCTTCGATGGACTAACTGCTTCCTCTGTCTTTTGACCTATCAAAATCAGTAGCGCTTGATTCCTTCAAAAATGATGAGAGAAAGAGCATTTTTTCAGCCGGTAACAGAGGCAGAAAGAAGGAAAGCAACCAAAGAGATAGCAGCCCATTACGGAACGCAGTCAGTAGAGGCAGTAGCTTCATGGGCGAGACAGGAAAGAGTCGATACAGGAACGAGTTCAAGGCCGGTGAGCGAGGATCGTTTCAGAAGACAAGGAACTGAAGCCAAACATCCTAAGACGAACAAGACGAGGAAGGGGACCGGCAGCGGAGGGGATTCTCTTGGAACCAAGAACAAGAAAACTGCAAATGCAAGATACTACTATATAGTAATAGTTACGACTCAAGAGAACATTGGACAAAGCTCGATTGCTTCACTGGAACCGACGAAAGCTCGATATTGCTTGGCGCAGAACAGCTATAAGACGAAGGACAGCTCCACGGGCAAGGCGACTTCACTTGAGCTAGGGTTTGGTGTTCTCACTCGTATTTGCTAGTGGTGAATCATATCTCTATTTCTGGGCGGTATGCCCCTTTACTATTATTAGTATAGTGGGTAGTGCCCGACCTGAGTCAAGTTGTAGTGATCCTTCCGGTTTTTCAGTCTCTGAGGCTGAAAGCCGAGGATGGGAATATGGTTGACCCAGAATTGACATACTACAGACGGCCCAACTTCATCACCAAAGGGAAGGATAGGATATATAATAATAGGCCCGGTGAGAATCAATCAGTCAGTATTCATCTTTTGGTAGAAGTATGATAAGTGCCTTCGGGAAGGTAAGTCAAGGAAAGCAACAAAGCAGATCTGTACTGATAAGTGAAGAAGTCCGAATACCTTTAGTAGTAGTCCACTTATCAAGTAGCTCGCCTGCAGCAGTAGTCAACCTGCCAAGTAAAATGGAGTTCTCGAGCAGGAAAGCTCATCGCGAGGTAACGAACGAGTCGAATATGATAAACAAGCTAAACTACCTAAACTAGTAATCCCAACTTCCTTAGTTAGCTAGCTACCTAGAACTACCTACCTTCCCTGCCTTCCCTGAGTTCCTTGTTCTTACTTCCCCTTACTTGTTCTGAGTTCCGAGTTCCTTGCTTTTATGCTTAACACTTTTGCTTGAAGCCCGGGAAACGGGAAAAAGGCTGTGCTTGTTAGATGGGTGTTCGTAATTATCCTGTCTTTCGGGGAGTTTCGGGAAGTGTTCATTGCTTCCTTCTCTAAAGGTAAAAGCGACCGACGATGGCTCCATACGGCAAGTAAGAGAGGTGAGGTTTTACTGTCAGCTCAAGCGCTCTTTAAAATCTTATTTCTCGCTCTTTGCCGGAGGAGAATCCGAGAGAGCATACCCCTTTTCCTCCGCTCCGCTTCGCTCAGCTTCGCTCAGCTTCGTTCAGCTCAGCTACACTTCGTTTCGCTTCGCTTCACTACGCTTCGCTACGCTTCGCTACGCTACTTGGTTGCTTCATGCACTTTCCCTTAAGGCTTTTCCTTCATGCACGGGGAGAGGTTTCTTGGCGATGTAAGTAAGTGACTTTCTGGATCTTTCACCCTCAGGGATGTAGCTAAAAGTCTGGGTGTTAGAATGGATTAACTGGGTGGGAGCTCTCTTCTTTCTTGCCCTCTTTGGAGGAATGAGGATTAGGAAGTAAGCTTTGCTTACTCGTAGAAAAGAAAGTTGGCACAAGAAAAGAGGATTGATTCTTTGGGTTGCACATCCGTCTTGTCAATCATTCCTCTCAGCATTACTAGATTTCCAAGACCAGGCAAGAAAGGGGCTTCTATTAGCATATAAGAGACTTCGTAGTGGAAGAGACGGGAGGATAAACTAATAAGACCACGATCCTCCTTCTTAGGCCGATCGAAGTCGAAGGGTTTCAGATCGAAGGTTGAGGCATTTCTAGGATTCTCAAAGGTTACACCTAGGGGATTTGACAGATAGAGAAGTGGGACGGAAGTGGAAGGCTTTGTCCGGATATAGATTCCGTAGAAATAGAAGTTCTTTGTTAGCAGCTTCAGGTAGTAAAGGGAGCGAGAGTCCCCCTCGAACTTGACTAGAGAAAGAATTGGACTTGTATTTCGCTGGCTTCTTACCTATGACGTAGCTAGGAGTGAGCCTTTGTCGTCCTTTCAACTAGTAGCAACTATGGATTCTGAGTTTCAGGCAGAAGACGAATCCAAAAGGTAATGAACGGGATCCCCTAAGGGTAATGGGCAAAATCCCCAAAAGGAATCCGAAGATCAGTCTTTTTTATCCTCCCAGTGGGCAGTATACTACGATTCAGTAATTCGATCTATGCCAACGGTCTCTTTTGGAGCTGGGGCTTGTGTCAGTCTTTCTTTTTTTCCTTGCCCGCAATGAGTGGACCGGAGGGCAAAGAAAGGAGGCGACGACGAAAGTGCTTGTTACAGATTTTGAGTTTAAATAAAAATAGACTTTTGGGGAAAAGAGGTCTCAGTCCAGGTAGAAAGGGGGTCTGCACCTCCTTTTAGGCGGCGCACTCTTCTATTGTTGATTAGTCTTCTATTGTTGATTAGAAAGGTGGGCCCCAGAGGAGGCGCACTATCCTTAGGATTAGACAGCAGAATCCATCTCTAAAGCAATTCCCGAGATCCTATAGAAAGGAGAGATTTTGTGTAGTCCATCCGCTTACTTAGGCTTAGATCCATTCCTTTTCATCCCCTACGCTGCGAGCGTCTGTCCTACGGTATCAATCCCCGAATGAACTTCCCCACGGAGCGGTAAGGGAGGACTTCTTTCATCAGTTGACAATCTATGGTCTTGTGCACGAATGGGATGCAATGACTTAGATAATCGAAATCAAATAGTAGGAGGCTCGAGTCTGGAACTCAGAGGTTGGAGCAGGTATTCGCCAGGTATTAGCTCTTAGTTTTCTTGTTGAGTCTTTCCCGTATCCATTGATCAAGTTCGAATCGAAGGTAAACAAATCAACTCCATTTTCTCATTATACAGTTTCGTCGTCCTAAACATTTCATCGCCATTGGCGGGTATTGCACACCGCCCATCTCTATAGGGCTTTTTTGGGCACAGGGCAGCAAAAGAAGCGGCTCAGCCGGCGCAGCTCTAGCGTCTTCAAGCAGCGAAGGAAGAAAAGAATGGCGTAACTCTACCAAGACGGATGTGGCACAGCGTGGCACGCACAAAGACAAGGCTCGCGCGACAGGGTGCTATCGAATAGCCCTATTGCATGGATAGGAAGGCGCTTCTTCGATTAGGTGTCTCGTGGCAGGGGCTGTGCACAATCAAAGAGGGGCGGCTACTTTCCAGCTTGCTGCTTTCACTATGACCTTCCCCACCGCCCTTAGCGGACAAGCATAGCACCTGGCATCGACTCATCCCGGTGAAGATGACTAGTGAGACGAAATTGACTTAGTCTTGTGAGACCTATCGTAGAAAATTCCCGAGACCATTGATTAGAATGTTCCTGAGGCACAAGGAGATGGTTGAGTTGGTGTCAATTAGGCGGCCTGAAAGCAAGCAGTGTACTCATGCCCCTGAAATAAGGTATGCTTTTAGTGCGTTCTCTAACTATAAGCAGCAAGCACTTACTTTAAGACACTCACTTTCACAGCAGCTAAGAAGTAGACGTCGTTATCTCAGGTTTTCCGTTAGTGCGCTCCGGAAAGAAGGAAGCCTTGCAAAGGCTAAAAAGCTCAAGTCTAAACCCTTGACTACTACTGCCAGGGAAGAGAACTGCATAACCTAGGGAACTCCATAAGAGCGAGAAAGTACGAGGATAGAAAAAATCACACGATTCCCATTCTCATTCCTTAGAAGCCGGAGCCCCTCCTGACAACTGTATTTGAGTTCACTCCTCGCTCTACTAAGGCAAGGTAAGTGATTATTGATATCCGACTGCCGGTGGGGAGACCATAGATTGCTTTACGAAGCAGACAAACATAGTTGGGAAATTTTGGATTATACCTTTCTTTGGGTCGTAGACCTCCTCCTCAAGGTCACCATGGTTGAAGGCGCTTTGTACATCTAGTTGATGCAGAAACCAGCCACGAGAGACAGCAAGAGCAACTACCAGGCTCCATTCCAGGTAGTGGGTTTGACAACTGTTCCTTCAGTCCAGACCTTCTTCCTGACTGAAGCCTTGAGCACACAAGCGTAACCGTGCCCGATACCTCTCAAGAGAACCATCTGGTTTTTGTTTTATCCGAAATCCCCCTCCCCAAGACCATTCGCCGCTAATTGTCTTACTTGTCTTGGGAGTTTAGCTATGAACCGTAACTTCAATGGATCGGTCTCGCCCGGCGTTAGAGTATGGAATTTCTAGTGTACGTTCACTGGCAAGCCATTCTTCATATATGGATTCGAATGCTTTCTTATTCTTGCTATAGATACTAGTGAACGAGTAAGGTCTTTCCAACTCTCTCTCAAGAGGACGTTAGTTAAGCTTTTTTTTTCGTTAAGTGCTTTGCTTGTCACCGGATTCTCGTTTAATAAGCTTCTTGTTGAGAAGGGCAAAAAGAATCTGGGATGGAAGAAGTGGAGTAGTTCCTCAAAGCCATGGGTCATTGACGAAGGGTCTTTTAACATTTTCGCTTAAGTATTAATGGTAAACATCAACCCGGTACCAGGTTCAGAGACCTTTCTGACTCTAAACCATTTTCGAGAAAATGCTAAAGGTTCTCTACATTGTTTTCTATATTATATGTGTGGATGGTGAGGGAATTAATAGTTTTCTTCAAGGAAATTTGAAAGAATTCGTGGTGGGTTAATAGAGAAAGATTAAAGGAGTTTGTGAAGAACCCATGGAAATGAAATGAAAAGAATCAATGGGTTGCCGCACCGGCCTGGAAACTACGGATTTGATTAATCTAAGAATTAAACTACAAAAAGACAAAGTAAATGGTTCAATGTTATGAGAGGCGAACTCAAGAAAGAGTTGTATTGCAATATTTATAGATTCAGACTAGGCGTTGAAAAAGTAAGTTCGAGCTTGAGTTCCCCTTTTTAGGTTAGGATGGGGTTTCCTAGTAGTAAATCCAATCTTTTTTCTAGTTTCGTGCAATGATGAAGGAACATGAAACCATTAGAGGAAGGGTAACTCGCTTAGTCTTATTGAGCGAGAAGTTCTCATAACTCTTCGGTCTCGATCGATTACTTGCAGGTGAATTGGGTAGGTGTCCACTGAGGAAACATTATCCGTTTCGAGTGGGAAAACCTAATCTGCTGAGGAAGGCTTTTTTCAAGGTTATTCAAATGGTGAAATCACGACTATTCCTCCTACTTCAAAGGCTGGACGACGAATGCTTTCCTTAAAAATAGGATACTCTAACTAAAGAGTATTTGCGTCAACTACACTTCATTTGTTCTCCCCTATCGACAGATGAGAAACTTGAAGGGAAAAAATCGAGCGGCAAGGGCTTTTTGAAGCGACCAGCTCAAGCGATTGAGAGAGGATTTTAAGTTACCTTATTCTCCGGATGATCCTTTTCGGATCAGGGCTGGGGCCTATGCCAGGTGACTTAGAAAACGCTATCCTTGGGACATCTCTGTGTTAGTGGGGATTTCCTGGAAAATCTCCACTCAGAATGGTTACTGGACAAGAGGGCCTATTCATTCGGTCAAAGTCTCCATTTTTCCACCTCTGGAGATCCACAAGCTGGAGTAATTAATAATATATATATTTAATCAGTAGGGTGATACCGGGAAAGTCAATTTCAGCCCTTATCAGAGAGGGGTTCTCATCTAAGGGATGTGCGCAGTACAAAGCAGCTAGTTATGTCCCCAAACAGCGATTTCGAACATCGGATCTCGATATTTTGTGATATTTGTCGATGATTTTTCACGGATATGGGACCCATCTGAAAGAGGGTGTTATAGGGCGCATTTTTCCTGGCTCAAAGTCAAAAGGTATGGCCTCAGGCTCAGGGATCTTGCAAGTTGGTCATTGATGGCTGCTATCCGCCGCCGAAGCGGCTCAAGGGATGTTTCTAAAACTACAAGGTAGAGCCGTAGGGAGTAATGGTTGTCTCAGAAAAATAGCCAGCTTCGAAGGCTAATATTTTCGAAATATAAGTAGTCGCGACGAACGCTCGTGCTCAGACTATGGCTATTAGTATCGAAGATGGTTACCTTAGAAAGCTAGGGAAACCCCATCTTTATATGTCTTGGCATTGCTTTCTTTCTCCGAGTCGTGTAGGGCCTGTTCAAGTTCCGCAGGCGGTTGGAACTTGGACGCAAGCAATAAAGTTATAGAATATGGGCGGGGGAGGTCTGTTCCTTTTTAGGGCTCTCCTAAAGGAAGGGAAGGTGTGGGTCCTGTCCTTTAACTCTTAGGATTTAGCCAATACTTGATTCAGTCACCACGACGGCGGGCGATAGACCACACAAGGGTGCACTTACTTTGATTGAAAGGCAAGGTTGGCTCGTAAGCTCAGCTCAACTCACTCGAGAAGCGCGAACAAAGGAAAGAGCTTTTTCTCGCATTTTTCGAGCAGGGCTAAGACACTTTCTATAAGAATGAGTTTCACGATGATCTGACCCTGACAGTTAGCGGACGTTGGCGATTTCGCTTCCGCGAGTGATGCCTGGCTAAAGCACTCGAGCGTTGAAAAGGCGATCCCCATACCGCCCTTCCCCTTGTTCTATCAAAGTAAGCTCTTAGCCTAGTGAATAGCAAGCAGAAGGGTCGTTTACGAAACTTTACTTCTTTTTCTTTCAATAGTCCGGGATGTTCCCGGTCTAGATTGCATTGCCCACCCTTATGTAAAGTGTAAAGAGTTAGCTTCGGACGGAAAACTCTTCTCTCTTCTTAGAGATAGAAGATTCCCCATGAAATTCAGCCAATTAAGAATAGTGAACTCATATGGTAAGGGCCGGAGGAGATAGAGAGGGATGAATGGGGAATTGCAGTCATTGGCTAAGGTGCGGAGCGGCAAACTCAGCCATGCACAACAGTCTTCAATAGCAGGGGATAAGAGCACCACCAATCAAGTACCGCGATTCATGCATAATAGCCCCCTTCTCCAAGGCCTTGACTCTACGTCAGGAAGATCGGCCTTTTTTCTATAAGGTCTATTCTCTTTCTTGGCATAAAGAGGGGAGCAGTTCGCCTTCTATACCTGAGGAAGAGCACAAGGGCTCTTTCTTTCTGCCTGTCCTTGGTCTACGCCCCCATGCCTATAGTAGGATGATGAGTCATCCACTTTAACACTGGCTGGTACATTCTGGGCGCCACCCCTAAGTGACCAAGTTCATACTGCCTCCTCTGCCCTTTTACCCAGAGACATTATGACGTTAGGGTCGCTTGATTACACTACTTCTCTAAACTATGATTTACCTCAATCACCGAGTGGCCCCATCTACTAAGCCATTCAGGCACATCCCTCTTCGACGCAGCCCCGGGCAGGCTAGAACATTTATGCATCCGTCCGGGCCCTCGGAAAAACCAGTATCAGACCGAAAATGCTTCCTTGAGCAAGTTAGCGACCATTGGTTCCACTTATATCGGAGATTCCCATTCCGTAGGAAAGATTAGGATCCCCACTTGATACGAAACAAGAACTTCACTCATACTGATGTCTTATCTTTGTCCCCTAAGGCATCCGAAAACACCACTTTCAATTACCTTGGGTATCTACAAAAGGAATGAATTAAGTTACCTAATAAAAAGAAGGATTACCTAAATTCAGACGATAAAGAAGAACTTCCACTCCAATTAGGCTTGAAAATGGTACAGCCTACCCATAAGAAACTGCGCCAGATGGGGCCCTAAAAGCAAAAGCCATTCCATTCTGTAAAACCACAAAGCAAAGGATGCCCGGAAGGGCAAAGTCAGAAGCACTCAGCTACACCAGGAAGGAACTCCCAAAGGCTGCATAGAAACTGTCTGCCATCGAATCGAAAGAAGAAAGATCGAGAAGGCTAACCTCCACCAAGAAAACTAAAGAACGGAAGCCATGACCTCTTTACCTTCGTTAGCTGTGCACCAGAAAGAATCCTATATCTGGCTCAATAAGAGACCATTCTTTAGAAATCTATCTTACCTATGTTTTTTCCTCGCCTAAATGAGAGACTACCACCGCTAAGTTTACTCCATTTCACTAGTGATTTAAACTAATTTCATTGCCTCCTGAAGATCAAGAGAGAGATGCGGAGGTAGGGTTACCAGCCAGCGAGAACAAGAATCTTGCCCATGGATTGTAGCTCTTGCTTTAACAAAGATTCTTTATTGCTGGAACATGCGCCCATATCACTGATAAAGGAACTACGGATGTCATTCTCTACATGTAATATAACTGGAAAGACCAGATCAACCGGTCGGCAAGCTCAATCGCACTCTGCTGCGGATTCTCGAACAAGAGCAGGGGATGAATCTCAATCCTACCCAGAATCTCCATAGGGAAGGGGGTCTAGCCAGATCGAGTATCAAATGATAGAACTAGATTAGGGGGATTGAAAGTGCTTTTATCAGTAGGTATCTATTCATAGGCACGATAGAATGAAAAAAGGCCTTGGCTTTAGTCCCTATGTCCCGTACACATTACCTTTGGTTAGGGAATCCACAGGAAGAAGCATGAACCGAGGAATGCCTCTATTTATGCCTAGCCGCAGGTTTCATCATTCTTTCTTTTAGCTCGGTACTGAGGAAAGAGGGAGCAACTTAACCCACCCTTTAAAGCATTCCTGAAAAAAGGAATAAAGGAAAGCACTTGGAAGAGGCCGAACTTTGGCTTTAGGAAGAAAGCCCGACTTCGAAGATCAGCTTAGCCCAGAATAGAGCAAAGGAAAACCTTGAGTTCCTGAACCACTAGAAGGGGAGCCATGACTCACTTTAGTCATGTAGTGAAACCTGTTCTTCAGGACCTTCACTCCCGCCAGAGATATGTAAAGTATGAAGTGAACCTTGGAACTAAGAGGAGCAAGTAAAGCAAGGTGTAGCGATAATGATTTCCTACCTGAGAGGTTAAGCGTTCAAGCCCCCGGCAGGAGGAAGGCGGGGGGAAGTTCATACCACAGACTAAAGGCCATGAGGGGGAAGTAGATATTCCTATTGAGGAAGATCATGCATTAGTTCGAAAATGGGAGGGCATCTCATTTATTCCGCCGGTCCAAGGCGCCAATTTAATAAGCGCTTTTTTAGCCTCTTTAGCATCCCTTACTACTGACTTTTCAAAGGGCTATCCCCGACTAGACAGGCAAAGAGACTAACGTAATTAGTTAAGTTACCTAAATCCTGCGAGACACTTCTTACTGTTAACAGTGCACCCTCATTCCTTTTTTTCGGGTAGGAAGGACTCAGGGAAGGGATGCTGGTGCAAGGTTTCCTGGGAGATAGGAGCAAAGCAACTGGGAAGAAAAGAATCTTTACCCCTACAGCTAGGAACTGTGCAAGAGTTACATATCCGTTATCGGATTAGGAAAAGAAGTCAATGGCTGGAAAGGAGGTAGCGCGGAAAGGTGACCTTAGTCAGTCTATGGAAGAGAAGGTAAAAGATTAACTCCAATATCCTTCTCCTCTTTCAACTAGCCAGTCGAGAGGAAGAGCATATTCATAATATGGCATCCTTTAAGTAACAAGTAACAAATGAGGTCTTGTAGCTACCTTATTTTATATGGCTGCATTTCTCGCCCTCTCTTTCGTAGCATTCTTATTCTTCTGTCATTCACTCTTCCCGCTAGTCTGATTATTCAATCTAAATAGATGAATTCCTTAATGTCCTGGTGTGAAGGTCTTTAGCAAGAACAAAGGTTTCTTTTTCGTGCCGGCGTCGACGTTGGAAACTTTCCTTGCCTCTTAGCCCTATTATTGTAGTTGTAAGACGAGGTCCTGGGGAAAAGAGGAGCGTGTATATGGGCTTCCATCAGTCTTTCTCTCTTCGATCTACCTCGAGCCCAAGAAAAAGGGTTGTCCTGTCAAACTTCCTTTACTTTATTTTCCAGCGTACTGATCGATTTTCCTTTGTTGGGTGGGCGAATTTCCTCTTCCAGTCCAGTGAGGATTAGATCATTCACTATAGCAGGACTATGGCCAGCTTGCCTTCTACTGCTCGAGGAAGGGGAAATAGACTTTTTTCCGCCACTAGATATCTACTTTTAATTCAAAATGAAGCAATCTTACCGACCTTGGTGCTACTACAGGTCCACCTTGGCTCGGAAAAGCAAACAAGGGCGTAGCGAAGGGCTTCAAGCAAGAAAGCCAGTATGAAGTTGTCCAACAAGGCTGCTTAATTATAGCGGATTCCCTGCTAACTACCAGCAACGACTAATTCAACCCTCTCACTCGCATATAAGGTTGTCCTCTCTTTAGGAAGTTTTCATTTTAGATGCGTTCCGTCTAAGCGAGCGTATTCCTTGCTCCGAGCAGTCTACCCTCCACCTTAAGTGCCTAAGCTTCTTTCATTTCATCCCCGTTGATAGTGGAATTGAATCGATCTTGTTGGCTTCCGCGGTAGAGTAGTCTTGTACATTAGCGGCCACGCCTAAGCTTGGTTTTCTCCCTATAAGTTTAATAAGAATTGAATCCCCTAGTTGTACAACTTAAATGGAATCGAGGTTGCTAGTGTATTGTATGGAAGAAGAAGCTCTTGCTTTAACGGCCCTTCAAGGCATTACGGGAAGTATTGTAGTAGCGCTTTCTGTTGGTCCCGAAGCGGATTGTACTAATTTTGAATTGATAATCATCTTCAGGACTAGAGGTAACACTTAATATTCTTTTATGAGTCTTTCACTTACTTCTTATACCCCTACGGAAGTGAGGAAGCAAAGCAACCATTGCCTGCTTGTCAGGCGTCATTCCATCCTTTTATACATACTCTCTTTTTTAATTGGGTTTTCCGGAGCAAAGGAACCATATATATAATATAGGACCGAAGCAGATTGAGAGGACAACTTAAAGAAGGACCAAGCAATCCGCCTAAGTTTGTTCGGTTGCCTTGGGGAGAATAATCATTGAATGCTTGTTTAGCTCTGCCGTAGGACAACAAAGAAGGTAGCGAAGTAGCAAGGGCAGGACCTCTTTTATGATGCGATTGAACCAAGGAATCAGCTTCGCCTAAAATACAAATAATAACCCATGAATCCGCGTAGACCATTCCATCCGCTGTAGTAAGGGCTGCGCCAGATCCACTCGCTTCTGAAAGGGCTTTAGTGCAGGCCTTCCGAGCGCTTCTATTCACTTCCCGGACGAGAGCCTTTATTCCATTCCTCTCCCTGTCGGTCGAGCGAGTTCTAGCTTATAGAGTCTTGAAGGGAGCCTCTCCCTTTGGTCGAGCCTGTATGTAAACTTCCTCTCCCTTAAGGTCGAGCTTTCCTCACCAAAAGAAAAGCGAGCGATTCCATTCCTCAAATTCATTCATACATTTCTTTCTCGAGTCCCAGAAGAATGCATATTCTTCGCTCGTTAAAAGGAGTCCATTTTGCTAAAGCGCTCAAGCAGGGACATCCCTAAGGATACGATCCTACGCCTATCCAAAAGAGGGTCCCCACCGGTCGCTGAAAGAATAGCCCTAGACTTGAAGAACTCAGCACTCCTGGGAAGCAACTAACTAATCCTATACTTGCTTGTTTCTTCCTTAAATTAAAGTCGATAAGGGCTACTACTACTAATACTGACTCTGAGTGCTTATCGCTTCCTTGCTTGCTGATGCGCTGCTTCGTTCATTAAGCCATTCCACCTTTCTTCCAATTAACCCCAACCCTTTCTTATCCTCTTATGATTCTATTAATTCCCTCACCCTCCCGGGAAAGAGTGGTTCAAGAAGGTGCTTGCCCTACTCCAGCTTCAAAACTTCCTTTCTTTTTCTTAAAACTGCTCTTCAATGGACTACACTGCTTATACTTTATATCCTTCTACTACGCGAGGACTACTCACCCGAGCGGTCTACGCTTCCTATTCGGACTACTAAGAAACTATAGAAAGTCCACGAACAACAACAAATATTAAATATAGGTTCGCCTTCTAACCTTCTATAACGCTCGGACTAGTCACCCAGTAAGCAATGGCTGCACCGTTAATACTGAACACTACCGCCACATCCGTTATTCCTTGCTAGCAGACGTTGCGCGGTAGTAGTATAACTAAGTACCACGTAGCGGATTCCTTGCTCCTCCCTGCCCTAGGGACATAGAGAAGTTATCCAAGGACCATAATAAACAAGAAAGAACACCTACAACTACTCTTAAAACTGCTTTCACTGAACTGCTTTCGCTTTATACCATTCTATACCGCCGTAGGGACTTTGAGAAGGTAGAGAAAGCCCAGAGAACAACAACAAATAATTAGTCAAGAAAGAATACCTTTCTTCCCTTCTATGAAACCGTAGGGGAAATAAGAAGTTATTGAAATTAAGAAGGAGAAAATCATCCCCATATCTTATTATCCATTCGCTTCTGGACCTGTAGCTGTAGAATTCAAATTTCTTGTTTTTCCGATTAAGAAAGGCAGGCCCTTGCCCTTAGCCCTTTTACCTAGAAGCAGCTATCCCTAGTGAAAGATCTTAGCGGCTTGCCCAATTTGAACATTTGAAAGAGACTAGCCAATCAGGAAAGAAGCTAATAAGATGAATAAAAACTCTTGCATCTCAGGTAAGACAAGAGTAGAGCGAAAGATGCTATTGCACTAGAAAGCGAGAATGGCACCCTTTTTAAGGGCACGGGAACACCAAGGAATTTTGCTACTCTACTGGCCCATACATAAGGACTGGGATTTCCCCTATTGATCTTGCCCAAAATTCAAATATTGACTTCCATTTTAAACAGTTCTTCTTTCAAACGAAAGGGTTTAACTGCTTGTTTTCTCACGGCTGTCAAAGGGGCTAGGCTAAAGCAGAATCCATCTACGCTCGTATAGAACCTATATAGAAAAACCTATCCGCCTAGGCATAGAACCATCTGGCTCGCTATCAAAGCACTTAAGACTCACCACTGGTCCACCATCGAATGAAACTTGCTGGCTTGGAATATAAGATTACACTGCTGCTCTATCCCTTGGTAGCATATAATGGTTTGATAACCATATCCTTCTTTACCTTAACCTGAGGAAGAACATAAAGAAGGGAATCCTTCTGACTTGAAGTGAAAATGGGCCTCCACTCTTTTGATCCCTTGACCTCTAGAAAGAGTTAGAACACCTTTCCAAACTAAGGGAACATAACATCCAATGGGATATGCCTTAGTCCTGGCTGACAGAGAAGGTGCAGAAGTAAAATAAAAAAGTAAGGAGCTTGCTGGATGCAACAGAATTAAAAGAAACTCCTTCGCTAAACCCGATGGGAAGGACTAGGATTGGGAGAAAATGAGATAATTTTAGACTCGAGATACCCCTCCCTAACTGTTAGACCCGGTGGAACTGGTATTAAAGTCAGCCCTCGTACTAGTGAGGGAAAGATTATTCCATACGCCGTATAAGAATTTGTGGTATCCCCCGCGATAGCACTATCTTTTAGAATTCTGATAGCAATAGTCCTTTTTATCCTTTATCCTTTCTCCTACAGGCTTTCAACAAGGCCTACAACTGGAGAGGGGATTACAAAAGTGCTTAAAATGGCCTTGTAATATACTCCAACGGGGGAACTCAATAGACTTTGATTTTCTCTGTGATCAACCCCAAGATTAAAGAAGTGGATCCCGGGCATGTGTGACTATTGATGTGGTATTATGGCAAATCCTACTATATAGGAAAAGGCCAAGGTGAAAATCCTTGAACTGGCTAAAAGGAAGCTCTTGGATCATTTGGTTTCTTACGCTAGAAAGAGAGTAGCCTGAAACCTATGACCTCCTAGGGACTGCTAAAAGCTTTCATTCAAGGCAAGACAATACAAACTACTACATCAAAGGAAGGTATAATATGAAGGCATTAAAGAAGGAGAGACAGGCCTGGAACTAGATCTTTTCTAAAATCTAAAGCTAAAGACCCAGAAAAAAGAATAGCATATCCCAATCCCTGCCCTTTTCTTTCTACAGGAGAGGGTCTCGGTAAAGGTCTTCTTACAAATGCTAATTAGGTTAGCCCCTTATTAGGAATGGGAAAGAACTCTTATCCTTCTTCCAATCAAGCTTTTTACCTGCCTTATCCAGAGGCTTATCCATCGGCCACAAAGACTACTTCTTCCTTGCCCTAGCCCCAGCACTTGACCTATACCCGGCTTTCAAACTTTCTCTCTCATTGGCTAGCTTTACTTTGAGGTGAGGTACTTCTATTTGTTTTTTCTTCCTGCCTTGGCAAAGACCCTACTTGAAAACAGACTGAGGATTTGAAATAGATAGAGATAGAAACGAGTTTAATCTAAGCAAGCGTAGTGTAGGAAGAAAGAATTTCCGTAGAAGCTGGGGCTGAATAAGCTTAGAAGCCTTAGGCTGGGCCAATTAGACTGAATGCGGTATGACATCAGTAGCAAAGGAAAAAAGCGTAGAGGGAATTCAAGATCTTGTCACAATAATAAGAATAGCTCAAGTTGAATCAGTGGAGTTTGGTCTTATCTACAGGGTAAGAAAGGGAAGAATCGCGGGTCTAAACATTTTGCTTTACAACAGGTCCAGATGCTCGCGTAAAATCTTTTTCTACTAGTCAGAGAAAAATCCCCAACATAAAGAAGCTAGTTTTGACTTCCAGAGCTGAGACGCATTAAGTTACCTATCATACAGAGGATCTTCAGACAAAAGGACGGGGTTTCCTCAGAAGGAACTCTTACAAGAACCTTGCTCTTTTCCTTGAGGATTATACTAGAACGTGTAGTTTGATTCTTAAGGTCGAGCTCTAGTTTTCTTCCTCTCCCTTAAGGTCGAGCGAAGCGAGAGGATCTTTGCAATTGAGTCGAGCGATTCCATTCCTCGGAGAGCTATTCAATTCCTCAAAAAGGTGTTTCCTCGGAGAGCTATTGCATTCCTCTCACTCGCTTTTTAAATTGAAGTTGTCCCCGGGATGAAATTCCACAATCAACCGAAACAACCGAAAAAGCTAAAGCCGTTAATGCTACCGAACCAGCTACGAGTGGATCAGCCGGTGCTTTAAGCAGTACGTTTCCGTTGCAGAAGGAGCAGTGGATCAGCCCTTTGTGGAGTTGCTTGCTCGGTATGGGAGAGATAATGAGCCCGATGTACTAATTTCTCATTGATAACCATTCAAGTACTATGAATCCCAGCTTTTCTACAGGGGAATCAGCCGATTCCTTGGTCCGTTACATGCTACTTATAAGTAATAAGCCTAAGTGCGTTAGTAGTTAGTAGTAAATAGAGGGCCTATAAGCTTCTTCCTTGGTGTACCATTCTTCCTTTATTGCTTGATGGTCCGGGTGGATGAATCTGTCAAGTCAAAGCCAATAAAAAAGCATATTCTCTTGTGGAGTTCCTTGGTCGGTAGTATTGTTGTATTGCAGCCGTTGGCTTGTTCCTTTAGCTTTGTTGATAGTGGAATTGAATCGGTAAGGTACACTGGAAACCAAATCTCGACTCAAAAGAAAAGAAAGTTAAAGAAAATCCGTTTCTGGTTCTCCAACTTAGATGTTGCGAGTGTCATTTCATAAGAATTGAATAAGAATGGAATGGAACTTGTTGGCTTGTTCCGTTGCTACGGTGGATAAGCTTGAAGCCGTTGCTGGATTGCTGGTCCCTACGGTATGGGCACGAAGGCGATGGGCATGTAGCGAGATAAATCACTGGTTCACTCCGTCCTGCCTTTCTTCGTATGATGCGATGCTTGAAACTAATCCCGTCTGCGCTGTTCGAATCTATGGTTTCTTCGCTTAGAACCTAGCCCAAATTGATCAATGGACAGAGAGAGGACTAAGAAACAATATTTTCCATACCGATGCGCTTGAACTCATACCTGAACGAATGAAATGCCCTACTTCAGTTGTGAATTACCGTCCCGCTGTGAGCTTTCTATGTTTTGGCTCCGTCTTATATGCCGCCTTCCCGAGGAAAAGGTGGTTGTTTGGTTCGCTTCCTTTCTGAAAAGCAAGAAAGATGCGCTAAAAGTAGATGCAGGAAGGTGCGCTAAAGGCAATATGTTGAATTATTGAGCTTGACTCACTATAAAAAGATCGATATTGAGCTTTACTAAACCCATCCGGATACTCGAGCTACCTCGCTTGACTCATTAGCTCTTGCAGCTCTTAGCTACCTCGCTAGAAAAATGATATTACATATCTCATACCCCTTCCTAATACAGCTACTACAGCTACAGCTATGACTCACCCATTCCCTTCTTCCTAAATAGATCAGTATATCGGCTCCCTTCCACAGTATTCTTATTACATGGGTCCTTCCCTTTCGTAGCTCACAACCTAGAGTTTGGTTCGATAAGCAGTTTCGTTCCGCAGGCCCTATTAGAGTACTGATTCTTATTATTTCTTTGACCGATGTCTAGAACAGGGGATTCAATCCACTCACGGCACTCCCCCCAGGCGTACATTCACGGATGCCTATTCGATTTATGGATATTGGCTCGCTGGCCTACGGGAGTCAACTGATGAAAGAGCAGGGATGGATACAGGTGAGCGTACCTAGACATTCATACTTGACTAGCTTTTCGAATCCTATCTTTAGAGCCCTGCTTTCAACCTATGGATTACAGCTTCAAACGCATTTTCTGAGATCCGTTCTAAACATTCGTTTCTTCGCTTATCCCGTTGCCTCTTAGGTCTTGCTCTCCCGAGCCTTGCGCTTCTAGCCGCTTTGTTCACTCCTAGATTCTCCCTCCGGACCCTGTCCTTGCTTGAGAGATTGGTAGATAGATCCCCTTTCCTGAGGTACTTACCTTCAGGCAGGAGAAGAAGCCATAGGAAACGGAACAGGAGAAGAGCCGGACACTATTGAAGAAGTTGCCTGAGATTGGACTATTTCATAAGTGGACTTAGACGGAGCATATAGAGAAAGAAAGCCCCTGACCGTCTTAAATAGTGATAGATTTGCTTCCACCGCCTCGCTACTAACGGTTGTTTTGGATCGTTTTGAGGGTGGCTGTTCTAGATGCAATACCTCTCTCTCAATAGCAAACAGGGTTCTTCTAGAAGATGAACTCGCTCACTTCATCCTACATATAAAATCTTCCTACTTAGAGGGTGAGTGACTCAGCTGACTGGTTGCATACTCCTATTCCACTACTCAAAATCCCCGCTTTCCTATGTCCCTACGGGCTCATTTCCGGATATTCCACGGATTGCTTCTTTGATAGATTGTTGCGTCACGGAACATGAAATGCATATAGAAAATATAGGTGAAATTCAGGACAGGTTGGTTGGTTAAGGTTAAGGTAGTTGTGTAGGCTCGCCAGCCTTGTTTCAGAGTCCTTGGTACTCTCTTCAGCTAAAGCCCTTTGTGTTGACTATTAATGGGGGCTCTGGTTGCTTCGACGTCTGGTTTTGAAGTTTGATAATTTGATTGCTATAATGGAACTTCACGATTGGGATTGTTGACTCATCATGATAGGGCATGATTTGCGTATAGAGGTTCATTAAGTTGAGACAGCTGTAGGCTCGAACTGACGTGTAAAGAGCCCTAGTTGAAATAAACCCTGGTGAATCTTCTGGCTCTTCTGGTGTCTCAGGGTAGGCCTTCGCCTTGGATCAGATCTACGCAGATAAGGAAAAGGTTTTGATTCCTCTGAATAACATGACAACGCCTTGGCCGTTCTCAATGTGGGGAATCGATGTCATCGGAAATATGACTCCAAAAGCTTCCAACGGACACCGCTTCATCCTAGTGGCAATCGACTACTTCACCAAATGGGTTGAAGCCGCGTCTTATGCAAATGTCACCAAGAAGGTAGTGCACAGATTCATTCAAAACAACATCATAGCCAGGTACGGCCGTCCTAATGACATCATCACTGACAATGCCACCAATCTGAACAATGACATGATGAGAGAACTCTGCAAAAGGTTCAAAGTAAATCATCACAACTCAGTATCCTATCGCCCTCAGATGAATGGGGCAGTTGAAGCAGCAAATAAGAACATCAAGAGGATAATCGAGAAAATGACTACCAAATACCATGATTGGCACGAGATGCTGCCCTATGCGCTTCTCGCATACCGCATGTCAATCCGAACCTCCACAGGGGCCACTCCTTATGCTCTACTTCTCAAAGATGAGCTAACGGTAACCAAGGCCGCTATTCCTGACTTTAGGAAGTACGTCAGTCCCCCCTTTTCTAGCTTCTTGATTCTATTGATTTAGAGCCAGGAAGCCAACCCCCTTTCCTGGTTTTTGTTCCACTAGCAGTAAGCTCTGCTCTCTCTCTTCTCTTTGTCCCATCTCCGTCTTGGATGCTGTGAACGGGTTTGCTTCTTACTTATTGGATGCCATTCAACCAAACATCTTCTCTCCCGGAAGTCCGCTTGCCCACCAAGATCGGTAAGGGCAAGAGCTAATTCGATGCCACGTTTCCTAAATGAAAGCATTTACCTCGAGCCGGGTGAGGAAGTCGAAGTCACTGAAATACCGTACCGTATTAAGAAGAAGAGGGTTTGGATTGCATTTCCCTTGCGCTGGGTCTTTCTCGCCTTTCTATACTATGACTTTCTTCGTGAACTAGTCAATCGAGTTAGCAAAGAGAAAAGTCTATCTGAAAGAGGAAATGTGCTCTATGCTTCAACCACCATCTTTTCCCTGTGTTCTTTTAGTCAGCCTCTTACCAGGCTGGTGGAAGGTGTGAGATCCGAATCACTTTCTTAGTCTGCTTCTATTCTATTCTTCTTGTTCGGATGTATCACCTACTTCATTGGGAGAGTTCTATCCCTCAACGGCAGCAAGGAAGGATAAAAAACAATCTCAGAAAAAGAAAAGAGGAAGAATAGGTTGTTCTTTCCATGTTTCATCTTACATAATTACATTCATAAGCAGGCATGATAGAGCTATATCAGATACAACAGGTGTTGGCATCTTAGAGCCGGTAAGAGAGCTTTGCCAGCGAACCAATCCGAAAGCGTCAAGTACCAATCCCATCGGTCGTAGCCAGGTCATTCCAATTCAAGTCGGTGTAGAATCAATCAATGAAGGAACTAACTGCTAAAGGGAAGGATGGAATGCTTTCTGTCAAGAAGAAAAAAATTGACTGTGAAGTGAATCCTGCATGCCAATGAAAGGTACTTTCCAACAAAAACGGGAAAAGCATAACTCATATCCCGGGCAGCTAAGATCCATAGGATTGGAAGGCCCATCTGAGTTCTACATTCTGAGATAGCTTATCTGTAAACTGTTACTAGTAAACAGATTTCTTACCTGAAATGAAAGACCGGGAGAAGATTGAAAGAGATCTTTTACACCAAAGTTGATTGGATCCTTCTTCCATTCTTGATTTGTCGATAATGCCAGCATGGCATTGTTACGCTTATAGCTAATTTAAATTAAGCATAGAGATTGATTGAAGGATAAGCTATATTTATAGAAACTATATTGAAACTTTCTTTGCTGATAAGCAGATACAGTTAATAGAAACTGATGCCAGTCATGCTTGAACCAGGCTTTGCTTTCTGCTTTCCTGGATCCAAAAGGTCCTGAATGGGTGACCCGAAGGGAGAGCAGGTTCGCCTTCATCGGGTTTGGACATTCAGCTGTTCAAGGGACTTTTTCAGGGAATGCTGAGCGTTAATCTAAGTCTTGAGAGAGACGTTCTGACCGCGGTAAGAGTCTAGTCCTTGAAGACCAAACTCTAAGAATACAAATACTGTCGTCAAAGAGAGCCATGCACGGAGAGAGTCAGGCCTTTCTAATCCATATGTCCTTTTTCACAGCGATTCTTTATTTCTTTTTCGAGGTGACTTCTAACTGGTGACCAGAAAAGAGTGGCTAGCGCCGGAGAAAGCTCACCAAGGAGATAGTTACATAGATCAGAGAAGGTTTGCGATGAGCTTTTACAATCTTTTAGCCCTGTGAGATATGGTTAGTCATAGCCATCAACCATCCTCCTTGGGATTGGCCCGAAGTAGGTGAAAGACGGTCTCCCGCTGATTGTTCCAGTCTTAGGCCTGAACGGAGTGTCAGCGGTTCTGAAGAAGAAAAGGAAGAGATAAGTTACTCCTACTAGAAAATTTCACCTACTAGAAAGGGACCTAGATCAATTAAAACGCTATTACCATCTTAGGCAAGGTAATTCTTTATGTAAGCGACGTAAGCGACTAATCCCATTGCGATCTTATTCAAAGAAAGATATCCTTGCTTGGCATCTATTACCAACAGTGGTAAGCTAGTAGCCTTTGTTTGTGCAGTGAGGGTATGAGGGTAAAGGCAATGGTAATTGAGAAAGAAATTCTGGGTCGGAAAAAAATCCATAGCCCGTTTACCTCGAACCAGTGGACCCGGGTAGAAGGCATTGGGGATGCAGCGGCATCAGATGCGAAGATATAGGTAACGAAATAAGTTAAGGTGGAGAAAGTAGGTTGATGAATCAAATCACTCAAAGTAATTTCACCGCTCCGTAGGCAAATCAATATTTTTTTCAAAAGGGAATGGATGGTAATGAATGGTTACTTCGAACATGCTATGCTGAGAGATAGATCATCTGAGGGAGTTCTATACAGGTAACCCAGAAAGGAACTTGACTCCCCCTTTATTAACTCTCTACCCCGAACATGGTCGATCTCGTTACGAGCCTGCTTGAGTTAATTATTAGAATTCTAATAAAAGGAATGGCAAGGGGCATAATGAAAATGCTTCCTCCTCTGGGCTGAGTAAAAAATGAATTCTGACGAATCAAATCCAAGCGGGGATATGAAGAACCTTTTTAGTGATGGAGGGATAGAGCCCTTTTACCTTTAGTGAATCAGGTTTGGCAATGCCTGTGACGAGTCTTCATGCCCCCCTCGCTCGAGATCCCTTTTTCCACTCGTCTCGTAAGAAGACTTCATTCTTTTCGAAGCATAGATTGACTACGATCGCCCGTCCCTAAGTTGTCAACTTATCAACTCGAGCGATAGCGAACTCAGTCAGTAAGTAAGCGAAGCATCTTGTGCGAAGCATATTTCTAGCTCACCTCAACGAAACTCAGACTAAGCATAGCTATGAGCGATCAGACTAGATGCATAGCTAGACTCAAAGCATAGCTCTTACTCTAATACAGCTAGCGAGACTCCCAATAAGACGAAACGAAGCTAGTAGCGAGACTCTATACTCAGCGATAGCGAACTCAGTAAGCGAAGCTCAGCGAACTAACTCAGCGGAGCATAGCGTGAGAGCAAAATGCTTGCAATCTCAGACTTTGCTTTGAACAAAAAAACATAGTTCGACTCTCTCCCCCTCAAGTAGGTGCATAGATAGATGTCAATCATGCCCAACTTGTCAAAAAGCATCTAGAGTCTACCTCTAACAGCCTTGGTTAAGATGTCCGAGTCACATAGGTTGCTTGCAAGACCTCTTGCTGCTTCTTTCTCGATCTGTTTTGTCCTCTCCTGGAATTAAGGATTCTTGGCAAGATCTATGGCACTCTGATTATCAAAGTGCAATGGACAGAAAACAGATCAACACCCAAGTCTCCGAAGCCGGAAAATCTCAGCATTAGTCTGGCAAGCAAACTCGGCTTCAGATTGAGAAGTTTTTCTTGCTTTTCCACGAAAGTAGAGAGTTGCCAATAAAGATACAGAACCCTGTAGTGGACTTCCCGATCTGAAGGTGCGCCTGCATAATCAGAGTAAGTATACGCACAAAGCGGTTTGCAATAGCCAAAGGTTGCTTGCAATGGCTTTCGTGAAAGCTCCTTGGTGCTTCTCTCGGGTCAAAGGAACAGGCAGAATCTAACTCCATCGAGAGGCTTTTGATAAGGAGATCTTTTGACCGGAGACTTTGTTCCGTAGCTCGAAGGAAGCAAGCTCGTCCGGTTGGCCTCATCATTTGGGTTGTGCTCTCTCAGCTATCTATTACAGTCCTAGCGCTGAAAGGATTTCTCGCTCAGAGTTGACTCAGTGGTAGGAGATCTGGAGTAAAAGGACTCGAACCTCTGCATGTCGGTACCAAAAACCGATGCCTTACCACTTGGCTATACTCCATGCATGCGCAGTCTGAGATATGGTCTTGAGAGACTAAACGGAAAGGATAGGGAGAGCGAAGGACGGGCCGACGGAGGTCGCACGCAAGTCACCTACCTTTATCTAAGTTAAAAAACACTCCCTGTTTAACGCCCGGTAAAAAAGCTGCAGGCTACGTGACGCAACAAAGACAGAATCCGAGTTAGCAAAGACAAGCGACAGGCGGAGTCGTACACGACAAATGAGCGAAAGACAATGAAATGAGCGTGAGATTCGCGTGAAATTAGCTTGAGACAAAGCTAATGCGAGGAATTCTCATTTGTCTTTGACGCTTCTCACGCTAATTCCTCTTTGTTGTTTGAGCTCTCTCGCTCATGATTTCCATTTGGGTCCTTCAATTGTTAGTGAATCACAAATCAGAATTCCTCAGCTTCTTCCGAGTTGTCT
This sequence comes from Trichilia minutiflora, assembly GCA_035590515.1. Taxonomy (NCBI): domain Eukaryota; kingdom Viridiplantae; phylum Streptophyta; class Magnoliopsida; order Sapindales; family Meliaceae; genus Trichilia; species Trichilia minutiflora. Next base: position 75,815 of record JAVXUL010010590.1, on the reverse strand, counting down.
TGTCGTTGTTTTAAAGCAAGCGAAGCGATAGCGTAGCAACAACCAACGATGCAAGCCGAAGGCGATAACTACAAAGACGATGCAAGCGATCCCCAGTATAGCAAGCCGAAGGCGATAACTACAACTACTGGCAACAACGACTAGCAAGCGATCCCAACAAAGAGTGGTTTTCGACTTGTGGTGCTGGCGACTACTGGTGATGCTAGGGGTGTTCCGAAACAACGAGTGGTGCTCCGCAGGACCGACTGCTGGCGTAATAACAAAAGGTTATCAAAACGACTAGCGCTCCCGACAACGAGTGGCGCCCACTCAGACGAAAGAACGAAACAACCGACATGTTGGCTTGCGGAGCGAAGCGAAGCAACCACCCCTTGTTGGTATTCCCAACTCAACCACTACACAACTACGACACTTTGACATGACGTAACGACGGTCACGCTACTCCGACGACTCGATCGACGGTGCTCCCATGACGCAGCAACATCGACTCGTGACGCCAAGACGGTTACAACGACTTCGCTTTATGGCTTGCGCTAGCAACGTCTTGTCTTGCGTTAGCAACGTCAGCAAAGAAAGAGGGATTGGTTTGGTCTTACCCTAAAGGGGGTGATTTAGTGCATTGTACTTTTTCTCCCGCCGTCCGGTTGTTAGGAATTCCTCTAAGCGCTATGTCGTTAGCTAAAGCGCCTCTATGTGTGAGTTAAGCAAAGTTGTGAGATGTCCCTCTCAGTCTAAGCTAAAGCCAAGAGCGCTGGCTCCGCCACTAGTTGTTTAGGCCGCTGGTTGTAGTCGTACTTCCGATCCTTGAGAGCCGGTTATCATCTACGTAACCGCAAACTGGCTTTCTTCAAGGAGAGTGAAGCGACTCCTCGAAAGAGGGACGAGCGGCTTCGGTATCGGTAAGCATTCCCCCGCCGGGCTCAGTTTGGGCAGTCTCGTTCCCTTGAATTGCACGAGATAAGGAAAACGGGAGATCAAGCGGGAAGGCAGTGACGGTGAGGGAAAGTAGTCAGAAGCAGGAAGCATAGAAAGCAGCAGTAAGAGCAAGAGCAGTCCGCAAAGCAGCTGGTTGAAGCATGGCAAGGGGAGAAAGTGTCTCTTAGCTGGTTCTGATCGGCTGGCAGACAGAAGCAATGGCGCTTGAATGCAAAGTCTAGAATAGAGATCTTCTGCCTTCGTAGACTTCTGAGCGTTAGCCATTGATCTCTTGGTCCCAGATAGTCTGCATGTTACGTTGTGTTCGTTGTTGCCGCATTTACCGAAAGGTTGGCTACCCGCTAATTCGGTGTGCAAAGAAGCAGTCGCCTTCTTTCAGGCGGAGAGAATCGGTCGTCATTGCCAAGCCATTCATGAGACTGGTGGATGGTTGCTGGTTTCCGACTGAGATAGGTGAAACGAAGGAGAACCATGGGCTCAACTCAATAGATGCCCAACTCATCTCGCTTTGCTTCATCAAAGGTGTCAGCCCTGACCGTTTGAATTGTCTGGCATAGTCTTTCGGTCCAGACCCCTGTGAGTCAGCTTGATTCCTCAGGCCTTTTTCCTAGGACTGAAGGCTCAGTCTTGCTCGACGGGAGTTCCGATTCCACCCATTCTGATTCCGGGCTTGAGGCCCCTCTTTGATAATCGACTTCGAGTCCTACAAACCACCTTGAATTCCAACTTCTCCCCACATTAGATCGATTTGCCTTTCAATCGCAAGAAGAGCTCTTCCAGTGTGCCTCAGGAGTGTTTTGGTTTGTTTTGATATAAGGGTACACCCGAGGGTAGTCCTTCCGTTTCTTTTCTAAGGGGGATAAAGGCTTCTCTCGCTTCGTGGAGCCATGACTCGGACTTCCGCCTTCCTACTTTGAAGTGAATTTCGATATCACTTCTATTAGCGCCCTGCGGGGTCGCGCCTTGCCTCTGAGGAAAGGAACTCTTAACGCTAAGAACTCAATTCCTGGGGTTTTTTGTTGGTTAGCAGCTGGGATGGGACAAAAATCCTACTCAAGAAATTGCTTCTTTCTAAAGAAGATCTCTTTTGAATGGAATGTGAATGCGAACATTTCCTTCTTTTATTCTATAGTGGTTGCTACTATGTCGATGAAATTCCAATCATCTACCGATCCGATGGTCGAGCCTTCAGGCTTCTTCCTTTTTTGCCTCTTTAAAGAAGGAATTTGATTAAGTTGAAGCTTCAAATGAGTTCTTTCGCTGTCCGACCCCTCATAGTACCTATGGTCTTTGAGCGGCCCAATGCTCATTCACTTATTGGGTCAGCATTTGAACTCGTTGGCTAAGCCCTTTCAGCTTCGTACCTGACGGCAAGATACTCTTTGTCCTCCGCTGATGTTCTCCCTTATCCATTGAGCTAGGCACTTCTATGAGTAGCGGGAGCGGTACTATGAAGATCTCAATCTACCGTGATCCCTTCGTCCACTCAATCCCCGGAAGCTGAATGAAGTGCGGGTGAATTCGTTCCCTTGATCCCCGCTACCATTTCTTCTTGTCTGAAATCGGCCGTCAACGACAGATCGGAACATGGCGACGTATATCAAGAAGGAGATGAAGGAGCTCGTCTTCCCATCCTGACTAGTCCATTCGATTCAGCCTTCGCTTAGCTATTCGAATCAATAATAGAATGGGAATGGGTGTGGGAACTACTAGTTGTGCCCTTCCCCCCGTTTCTTTGGCTTCAACGTCACCCGGAGAAAGCCCAAGAGATGAGGAATCTGAGAAAGCTTCTCTTCTGCCTACCAAAGACAGAGGGTGCTGTCTGATCTCCTTTGTTATCTCTCTTTCTTCTTTTGGCTGCAGCTACAGCTAGTAGGCTCAGAGCTTTGGCTCTTAGGAATCTGAGTTTGCTTCCTTTCTTCCGTCCCTTGGGACCGCTCTTTGGTAAAGAAACTGTTTACCTGATTCTCGTCCCGGAACCTGGGGTCAATCAGCCCAATCCCTTGCGTCTTTTGAAGGATTTCCTGAGATTTAAAGAGAGTCATGGAAGTCAAACCGAAGAGATGTGACTGATGTCAATCTTTACCCACTTCAGTGCTAGAAGTGAGATTCCGTCTGCTCCTTTTGTTTTAGGTGACGCCAGAGCGCTCCTAGACTCTCACTATGGCCGCCGGACTACCTTTCGACTGAGCTCTGCTCCCGCGCTTGAAGTTTCGTTGTTTTGTTTCATAAAGACAAAAAGCTGGGCGCTTTCAGAAAGATTCTAATAAGTGGAGAAATCATCAATGCGGCTAGAATTATTCATCCTCTTTCTCCGTTGAAGCTAGTCTAGGAACTGAGATCAGGAATGGCTTGCTTTCAGACTTGTTGGATGGCATATTGGTTTCAGGTTCCTCAGGGGAGAAATCCTCAATTCAATGAGATTCCGGGTTCATTCCACTTAAACTAGCTGGCAATATCTTAAGCTTAAGTGCTATTCCCTCTCAGCTTCAAAAGGGCTTCCCCGAGTAGAAGGGCATCTCTATGGTTCAAATCTGGTATCGCAGAGTTCGCGGATCTTCTTCTGACTAGTGGTGACTCTGTCGGTCGATCTGCTACGTTCCCCTTTATTCTGTCGTGTCTTTTGGGGCCTTTAGTTGGGGTTTGTGACTCACTACATATATAGAAGGCATCTCCGGCAAAGCAGCGGTTCACAATCCTGACCTTTCCATAGCGGAAGTGATGCGATGATCGATTGTGCTGTCAGAGCGCTTGGCTAGGGTTTTTGACGTAAGGAAGGGAAGGCGCTTTCTTTTTTTTTGTCGGGCAGGAACCTGACCAGACGTTGGCTACACTTGTTTGATTGCTTGATGGCATTCCCCTTGGCTTCACCCGGCCGATAGAAAATGAGATGAAGACTTGGAAACTTCATCTCGCACAACCGCGGCTGACTTTTTTGTGAGAGGGCAGGTTCTTCCTGATCGGGGACTCTTTCTCCGCTTCAACTCGGGCAATCGAGGCTCCTCTGCCCTGCCGCGCTTAGACTCTTCCTTTCATTCAGCCGGCCGATGTCAACTGAGATTCTTCATTCATTGTAGCAGCTTGCTTGGTTTGCTCCACGCTGGCACAAGGGTTTGAAGAGGGGAGTGGTTGCTTAAAGTTTATGTCTTTTGCTTCTTGGTAAATGAATCCTTAGGGCAAGAGTCCAAACTTAGGGCACCAGGTACAGCAGAATGGGAAACTGCTGCTAAGCACACTAACGCCGCGCTCAAGCAGAAAAGCAAGATGGCACACCGTGTTGTGTTCAGAGGTCCTACCACCCTGTCATGAAAGAACGGGCTTGCTTTGCAACACCAAAAGCCCATAGCATGGGGACAATGGTGCTGCTCTGCCCTCGGGATAAGGTGTGTGGTCGGACCAGCCTTACCCCTACGTTCGCTTTTCCCTTCGCCGAGCTCCTGTAGCCGAGCCGGTTGGTTACGCTGTCTGCCTACTCGTCTGCGCTAGGGCTAGCAAGCCGAGCTCTTATATCCCCGGTAGGTTCCCCTATGCGATGTATGCCAATAGCGCAACATGGTTTCTCCTTCAATAGGCAGTAAGAGAGCTGGGAATCTTTGTAAACAAGCCAATCAGAATCGGAAGCCCGGGACAACTTCGACAGTAGTGTCTTCAAGTAGCTTGACTTAGGAGAGTGCAGTCACTTCCGGATTGATCGGATAGTTCCCCTGCCTTGTTCTCAGTCATCTTAGGTGCAGTTGGCCAATCAAACAAATGACTCTAGTGGTTCCCTTGTTCTTGTCATAGTCATAGCAGTTAGCCCCTAAACCAGCTCTGATTCTTTTGTGAGTGAAGTGATGAAAGAGAAAGACAAACATTCTCTTATTTTAGTCAGCCTTGGGTATTGTGTTAAGGCGAATTGTTGCCATTCTTTCGATTCCTTGCAAGCCTCATTCTAAGGTAGAGTCGAACTGGCCCCAAGGCTCGAGAGACCTTCTTTCAATCTTTGGCATCAGTCCATTTTGTCCCTTAGCTCTTCATCCATCAAGGACTCCTTTCTCTTTCTTCCCTCAGTTGATGTTGGTGGAATAGACCCCTAAGCCCATTCCGTCTCTCGCTATGTCCTTTCAAGCTTTACAGACTGCCCATTAGCGGTCCAGTTTAGCAGACCTACCAATCGGCCTCATCTTAAGCCACCCTCCAAGTCGAATTCTTGGCATCATAGAGGCATGGTCTAGTTTTGACTACCTCTGGTCTTCTTTCATTCTTTCCTATCTTTTGAGTGTGATAAGTCTTGCAAGACGTATATGATTTCCTTCAAGAAGAAGAGTTGGCATATTGTCCTTCGTATTGAAGGCTATTCCCTATGAAAAGTAGGGCTTAGTCAGCGGCAATGTTTAGCCACAGACGCTCTTGCTGGAATAACCGGCGGTGGTCCACTATCCATTGTCAAAGTCTCCGCTCTTTTGGTCATCTTATAAGAAGAATAGATCACGCCTCTAATCAAACTATCAAGTTCTTTAAAAGAAAGGATTTCTTAGTAGAAGTGGTTTGCGTCAATAAATTCAATGCCTCACTTGATGTACTTATTGTTGAGATTCGGTTGTTCTTAACAGCGATGAGGTCCAAGATCTCAAATCATGCGATGGTCGGATTGATTGAAAGAATCGATTTCTTGCAAGATATATTTCATATCATTTGTGTGCCAGTCTTGCTTTATCTCTTTTGTGGATTGCGTGCAGCTTGACTTCTCAAGATAAGAGTGAATCAAACCAGCTAGCCTCCTTTCGGCTTGTGGCGAACTAGACTGAAATAGTATTTCGACGACTTCCTCTTTCTTCAAAGAGAAAGGACCTTAAAGATAGAAAGTCATCGTTAGAATCCCGGCAATCTTACTTTAAAAAAAAAAGATAAGAGCGTGTCACCGATCTAAATAAGAAGGGGAAGAAGCGGGGTAGAGTAATGGTGAACTCATCAGGCTCATGACCTGAAGATTGCAGGTTCGAATCCTGTCCCCGCCTAATCAGTGGAACATTGTTCACCGGGGTAGAAGGCTGGTCCCAACCCGTCTACCAATGTCATTCCTCCGTTGCTTTCACTACGCGCAAGATTTCACTCCATGGTATAAGAAGAATACAACTTCATCAGGTTAGAGTAAGAGCTAGCAAGCTCCCCACCCATCAGTCAGTGCTAGCAAGCACTCTTCGAGAAAGAGAAGTGGCTAATCGACTCCCAGCCTAGCTAGACCTGGTGAAAGCAATCAAGCCAAAGTTTCGAAAGATACCAGAGAATAAGGATAAGTCCGTGCAAGGTGTGTGGACCAATCCATTTCGTCCTCCATAGGAGCTGTTGGAAGAAGGGCTACTTCTTTCTTTGATCTACGACGAATAGAAAAGGATCTGACCACTACAACCGATACAGGTATGAAATCACTCCGCTACTGACTCGCAAACCGTACCCGAATTGGAAAAAGCTCTCTCGCACTTCCTTACTCTTGCTCTAGCGGCATCTTTATGTTAATTCCTAGCACTAGCACCACTTTCCTTACTTTATTAAATTCTTAGTCTATCCCGCGGTACTTCTTTCCTCTAGCACCAGTCCGCTATCTTACGCTATCACCTTCCTGACTTCTACAAGGCATACCTTTTTTCACAACCATGCTACCACGCCTACCTCTAATTGAGCAATCCTTGTGAATAGCTGAAACAAGTTCTACTGCCAAGCGTTTGGGATCTCTCTCTTCTACTATGACTCTTTCTTGTCTTTCCTTTTCATCTTGATAACCTAACCTTACCCCGGAACAATGCCATTAAGCTTCCCTGGTCTTGTAAATAGAATAGGTAGGGCTAATCCACATTAAAGGACTCTGATTTTAGATGGTGCGCTTTAAGCCTCGATTGCCTAAGTCTTCAGTGTTCTCTCCTTTTGTCAGAAGAGCCTTGGTTCCCATCCAACCTGTAGCAATGGGCAAGGGTCCGGGCATCCCACATTGGAAGCATAAAAGCCTATCTAATTGTTGTTAAGTCTTTTAGGCCTCTTAGGCAATAAGCTAGTTTAGAATAGCAGAAAGAAAGTGATTAAAGTAAAGAGGAAAGCCAGTAACTCGATAGTAGAAATACAGAGAATAGAGTATGACAGAACCAGTAGCTTTGAGCTTGAACGTCTTTCAGCTCTTGTTCACAACCCAGCAGCTATTCTTCCTTTCATCGAGTGGCCTAAAGGCTCCTTTCCCTAATCTCAGGTTCTCCCTACTCTAATAAAGAAGATCAGGGGATCTCCCTAATACCTGCTGTCAGTTTGTTCTTTCTGTCTGGTTGTGCCTGCTGGAACCAAGCTTTTCCCAATCTCTCTCAGCCGGACTCCACCCCCTGAAGCTGAATGAATGGCGGTTGATGTCTCAAAACGAGGACTATGCACTCTTCTGCTTCCGGCTTCTCACAGGCTATGCTTTATTTGCTTCCCTTACCAACATCGACACATGGGAGCACCTGGTCAACATTGAATTGTGAACGAATAATCCGTATAGGCTTCACTAGGTTAACTCCTATTTGTGTTGTGGACGAGAAACGAAAATGATTCCTCAGTTCGCTTACCGGTTTTATTCGATAGTTGATTAAGCACAATCTTGTCTTAAGCCCTTCTTTCAATTGCACGCTATGTGATCTTTTCTCTTTTCATTACGGTCTTATATTCGACATTCTTATTAGAAATAGAAAGCTTCGGCATCCAGTCTTCTCCCTAAACTAAGAAGAAACCCTCACTCCAATCCTCACCAGCCAAAGGGAAGTTCTCCTTTCATGCCAGTTTCTTAGTGAACAATGGGTATAAAATCACTTTCCTCTCCTTACTGTCGAGCGTCTTTGAACCTAAACTTGTCCGTCTTCAAATGCAGTTCTAGCTATTGGAGCTAGAGTGAGCGAAGGGATTTCCTCGCATTAGGATAGCCAGACGCTTCTGTAGCTGTAGCTTGAGCAGGAAACGAAGGGAATACCAGGAAATAGTCAAGGAAAGTAGCCCACGGAGCGGTAAGATCCCACTCTTATAGCCGAGGGTCAATCCTGTAGCTTCTGCTAGCCGGAGTTGCTCTTAGCCGGTGTTGTTCCCAGCATCGACGAACCCGCCCACGATCCGGTAGCACTCCGAATATCTACCCTTCCTCGCTTCGAAGAGCTTTCCCTATTAGCTCTCGCCCTACCATGTCAGATAGAATCTCTAGCCCCAAGGTCCATCTATTCTATTATATTATCCCTTAGACGACTTACAATCTAGTTAGACTTACCAGGAAAATCTATCTCTTAGCGTTAACCTATAGTCGTCCTACCTATCCATATTACTAGCCTTCTTATAGCTATTTTACTCTCAACTCTCATGGAAATCAATGTATCTATTAGCGCTTGACCTATATGGATAACTCCCACTCGCTTGCCTAAAATATCTAGCCTAAGAGACTGCCACGAAGGCGAATGCGGGTACGGGAATGAAACTACTGTAATGACTCCTACAATGCCAATATCCAGAAGTGGACTCTGAGCCGGCCTACCAACTTTCCCTGACCAGAGTCAGGGGCAGGGCTAAGGGGGGCGTAGGGTGCCTATCGTTGCAAGATCCACCCAGAATAATGGTTAGCAGCCATTCGACGGGAGCGGACAGAGTCCCGGGGTTTCAATACACAATCTTTCTCAACCGCGCTCTCGGAAAAGAGTTGCCTACCGGGGGAAGGATCAAGTCGAGGGTAGTTCCATGTAAGGGATTCGGGCAATACACCTTACGAGACTCAGCGAATCCTTCACTACTAGATATGGAATAGTATAGCTCACAGAGCCATATCTGACCCAGGTTCTATAGAGTTTTATATGAGAAGCTCACGATCAGGTTAGGGGGGAATCCATGCTCCAAGAGTGACTATCATAGCAGCTAAGTTAGTACGCAAGCATTGGAACCGGAACTGGAACACTCACAAAAACAGAGGGGAGCGGGGGGAGGCCTACTAAATCCATGGGTCCGGAGAGAGCCAGGAGCGGCGGCAATGCTCGGGGAATGGTTAGTGCGGTGCCATGGGGTAGCACGGGAGGGCAGAGGGATCCAAGCCACTCTACTTGGTCGTTGGGGAGACAGTTTGCTAGGCTGTCTGGATAGAAAGAAACCTACCTATTCCGCTTCCCTTGGATAGGAGCGCCATTCCGGTTCGTCAGGTAGCTGAACCTAACTGGCCCATCCGGCATCCATTGTTGGATGATAGATTCATGGTCGCTAAGCAACCATTTGACCACCTCTCATTACCATTTTGAAGGAATGGAGTTCATAAGTTACGGCGCTAGAGGGTAGCTCCCGTCGGAATCCGTTTACCAGGGTGATAGCTAGCAAGGCTATTTCGATAGAAGTCAACTGGGTCGATTCCTTATATACGATAGCATCACGCCTTTCCCCAAGCAAAGAAGAAAGCACTACTTCATGGGAAGTTGCCAAAGGTCAGTCAATTACTTTCTAAAAGAGATGCTATTACGCCTCCTGCCTTGCCATCTTCACGAATGAGACTGAACCATCTTACATTGTCCGAGCCAAGCCATCGGAGGAGAGTCAAGCTCTACCCGAAACAGAACCCAGGCGGTTTGAAACTCCTTTTCTTCGACTGGTGGTATCAGTTCCCTACTTTCCTGCATTCCTTGCAGCTATTTATGCCCTACTTTCTTAGCTCCTTTCCTTCGCAAGTGAATCGAGTTAGTTAGTCGGTCGAGTAGCCTAGAGACTGAGCAGCATTGCCATTTCTTCTTTCCTATCTATATCTAGTCAAGCGGTTTTCAAGCCTTCTACTTGTGAGCTAAGCTAAGTTTTCTCCTAATGGCATTAGCTTCGGTGGAGTTAGCCCCTGCTTAAGAGCGAGTTTCTTTCCCATCGATCGGAATTGGCTTTTCAACTTCATTGTTAGCCGAGCTTCAACTCCGATTTCTCAAAACCTTCTTGGTCGAGCTTCTTCAGAACCTTTCCAAGAGCTGAACTCCGAAATCATTTAATCAGAAGAGGTGAAAACTCCCCCTTCCAGCGGTCGAGTGGGTTGAAACTGCCTCGTTTCTGGACTTTGACACGACACCACGAATGGCTTTTTCTCTTGATTTGATGACTTGCGTCCTATATTGCGAGAAAACTCCCCCCCTTTGCCCCATTAAGTTAAGGCTGATCCTGTGAATGATTGCTTGAGTACGGATGAAGAGAAAGTCTTAGCTAATGGGTTAGGGTAGGTAACGGCAAAGAGAAAATCTTAGCTGATCAGTTGGGGTGCTGGAGAGGGGCAAGTACTAGCAGGGATTCACTGACGGAGTAATCGAGTGAGCTGGCAATGATTAAGAGCCACTTTCCCCCCTTGTTTAGTCATTCTGTCGAGCAAAGCCCCCTGAGAAAGAGCCGGATCCCGGTCTTCCTGGGCGAGAATGGATTCCTTTGATAGTGAAATCCTTTGATATTGGAATTGCTGTAAAGTAAAGCACGACCTAAAGGAAAAGGGAATGGATCACCAGATTGCTTTTTGGCGGAAACAATAATATGAACCCTTTCTCCGAAAAGGACTACCAGGAGCTTCTGTTGATGTGAAATGCTTGGCTAGAACAAAGTGGTATGGTGCATCTTGCTACATGCTACATAAGAGGATTACTCGGCTACCCACAAGTGAGTAGCTAAAAGAACGAAAGATATGGGCTATACTGAAGTGAAAGGCGGCTATTGACCGAGGCTCCAAAGGTTGACCAAGTGAAGGCTATTGACTGTGGCTCCAAAGGAGTTCAATCTCTTTGCTTCATCCCGGAAGAATCAAAGTCGTATGGAATTGCCCCGCTTCTCAGTACTACAGCTACCTTTTATTAGAACTTTTGGTCCATAACATCACATGCGGGCGGAGTGAAATGCATCGGAATATGTCTTTCGTCACCTGTTAATTGAAATTTAGGGTGGACATAGATGAGGAATGGTAAATCATGAATGGTCAATCTTAGGGCCAGAAAGAAGAGAAGCTCGGGGATCCTGCTTTGGGCTCACAGCACCGATAGATTAGCATAGATAGAAGAATGATAAGAAAAGCATTCAATTTCTCATACCATACTAAGCGACTCGGACTGCGACTCATAGAACAGAAAGACAAGTACTTGCGCGCATAAGAACTCGAGTTTACTTCTCGCATAAGAGGGGCTTGCTTGAACCTCTTTTCTGTCTGGTATGGGGCAGGGAAGATCCATTGAAAGCGAAAGCCTTCCCTCCCCTCTTTGGTTATTCCCGTGAAGTTGGGCATTCCCCCTGGCAGGATAAATACGCCACGAAAGGTCGATTCTAAGGATAGGTTGTAAACGCCGAACCCGATGGGAGTTTCATGGGGGAACGAAGTTTACTGTATCAGTAGGGCTTCAGATTGAATCCATCACTTAGATAAATGACGTAGACAAAGAAGCTCAAGCTGACTCGAGATGAAAGTAATTAGAAGCTGGCACTTCTATCAGATCTGGCTGGCACATAGGCGTTTTACCGAGATTCAGAATTGGAATCTTATTCTGTAATTCACTTTATGCATCTTTCTTTCTTCCATGCTTTCTGTTGGTCAACAACCAACAAACAAACCTTATCTATTGTTTACTCGTACAGGCTTGACGGAGTCTGGAGGGTTTTTCTCAATTGTAAACATCTGCCCCCCTTTATCAGTCTTAAGCGAACTCTCTTGTCCAATAGATTGACCCCCGGAAATCCGGCACAATTACCGAATTCACGCCTTGCAAAGCCCTCTTTTTTCTAGTAAATAGAGAAGAGGGTCCAAGTCATAAATGTCCAACTTTCCCAATTCCAATAAGATAGCCATGCCTTGAGCCAGGCATTTCACTGGGAGAGAGAACTCTTGGGAGCTCCTTGGTCAGGTAACCTGCTCCGCTCTCTCTATCTCTACTATTCTTCCGAAGAAGGTACGTCAGCAGAGAAGCTCCCCAGCTAAACCATTGGCCAAGCACTCGTGCCAGCTTAGGCTGAGGTAGCCATGTCGGCGGGTTCATCGACAAGCGAAAGCCGTGACATGAGGGCGAACCTTATGTTTAATAAATACAATAACCCTTATTTATAGAATGAAGAAATTCTAAAATTTCCGAAGCGAAGGTAGAGGATGATATCGGGTGAACAGAATAGATGTGCCAGCTGGAGTAATTGGATAACTTCATGCAATAGGGGAGCTTCAAGGCTTTACCTACCCTCACTCTTGGCCTTAACACAGGGCTTGACCCGCAAGGCATAGTTGTTGAATCGCACCTCTTCCTCGGTCGATATCTCTTTGAGTAAACACTTCCGATCTGTCAGTCCCAGGGTTCCTGCGGTTCCAAACCTGCGATCATATGAAATCGGGAATTGCTTAAAAGTGAAAAGAAAGAAGCATGAAAAGAAGGGATCCAAAAAGGGCCGCGAGTTCGGGGTGGGAGCTGGTATGATATACGACGAAATGCCAGGCTATCGATGTTGTTACTAAATGTTGCTTAGGAAGAGTGGCATTGTAGCCATTGGCTGTAGCCCCGTTGCGAGACTGGTCTTGCGAAGATGTAGTTGTTGAACCACGCCTATCTCTTGTTTTCTCTCTTTGCTGAGTAGCTTTCGACAGAGACTAAGACTCTGCCTATCCAACCGCTCTTTCACCTCTTTCATGGGACAGGTATACTAGTCCCCAGTTCTATTAGAAAGAGATTCCTTATTGATTTTCTTACCAACAGACAGTCTATTGCGGATCTTCACTTCAATCATAGGAAGCAGAGAGGACTGGATACCGTCTTGCACATGCAACAACACGAAAAGCGTCGGAAAAGGGGGATGTGACCATGAAGAGGTTGGGCTGGTTTTGAGCTGCCCGATTCTATCTTTTGGTAGCAGACACCGAGATAGGCTTGGCTTAGAGCATACACCAATACCAATCTATCTGTAAGAGTTCGATCTGTCTTCCTGAGATGAGAATTTGTTTTGAAAGAGTAGGTTCTTTGGCACTAAGCCTTTACCTTGAATGTCAGGTAGCCCGCTTATAGTCAAACTTATAGAATGAAGCTATGCCCCTTCTACGAATGAATGGTACGGAAATGGGCTTTCATCCCTACTTTTTTCATACGCACCCGCAGCTGGGGTGGTAAGAAGATGCCTCGGGTCCTGTAGTTCGGTATTCTGCCGCTACTGGTCGAATCGAAACAAAAGAAGTAAGAAAGCAGACAATCCAACTCACGTGAGAGATGGTAACGAACCCCTAATCTTAATGGAATGCGGCCTGGAAGCAAGCAGAGTGGAATAGTACCATTTAGAAATGACTCTCTTTCTATCTTATTATCATAATAATGAATATCTTCTTCCTTGATAGACGTCTATTTTTTCTTATTTGTCGAGATTGGCTTAGCGCAATAGTCTTTGATCTGGGATACGGACTTCGTAGGGGAGTCACTTCCGAGTCGTCCAGCTGTTCTCCACTGGTGCTTTTTCACCGTCATGGCAGTTTCAAGGGCCACCACTTTCAGCCGCACCACATCCTCCCTGGCCACAATCCTCCCGTTCCACTCTGCATAACTCGAACTCAGCATTATCATGGACTGCTCTATCAGATTCTTGCTCGTCCTGGACTTCCTCAACATCCCCAACACTCACTTTCTCCGTACAACCCTTACACGGGAATCTCTCTTCCTCTTCACATCTTTCTGTTGATCCCTTCATGTCCCATGCTATGTTTTTTTCTCACCCCTCTATCCCTAATTTCACAAACCTAGTTTCCTGACGTCTAGATCATTCCAATTATTTGTATTGGCGGGCTAAATTTGAGCCCTTGCTGTCCAGCCATGGTCTTCTTCTCGGATCAATGCAACCTTAACCAAAGAGGTTATGCAGGAAATAGATGGTCTTTCCACTGCGGCTGAAATTTGGGCTGCTCTTGAGAAACTGTTTCAAGACGATTCTTCTGCACGTGAGTATCAACTCAAAGTGCAATTACACAGTCTGAAGAAAGGAAATCAGTCTATGGCGGCTTACCTTCGTACATTCAAGAACATTTGTGACTCCTTGGCATCTATCAATGCACCGGTGTCCCAATCTGATATGTTTACATTCCTTCTTGCTGGCCTGCCTTCGGAGTATGAAAGCTTTGTCACTACGGTGAAGCTTCAACGACCAAAACCAACTATGGCTGAGCTTCGGTCCAGCTTGTTGTTCCATTTCATCTTGGCTTCAGCAGATGCATCCTATTACTGTACACGTTGATGATCTTTTATATTAACCGAGACTCCATCCGCACTCGCCCGAGAACACGTACGTCCTCCCTGTAATTGTCTTGTGTTAGGGTTGAACGAACATACTCGATATGCCTGCATGTCGAGAGTTCGCTCCTCAGCTAAGGAAAAAGATAGATAGATAATTCAATTCATGTACTTCGCTATTTCCTGCGGATCTATCGTATCGTTACTTCTCTCTGATTGTAATTTCCGTACCTCAGGAAAAAAACAAGAACCAGGCTAGGCTACTCCTCTTCCCCTTTCTGAATCAACTTGTCCTTGCGCTTACCACTACCACTTCTTAAAACTTGCAAGCGAGTGTCGATTATCATCCTTCGCCTCTACTTTCAAACGGAGCGCTCTATTCAAAGCTTCATCGAAGCTTCGCATCGACCGTCTAAACAAGACAGTCCTGAAATGAAATAGGAATGAACCTATCTTCGTTTCCCCTGTATCAGCAGGGGCTTATGAGTGCCAGGTAACATAAGTGCGTTATCTCTTTATCTCAGAGCTCGTATACCTTTTCATTAATAAGGGGTAGCTCATGAATCTGTCAATTAAGTTGCTTTCGGTTGGCTTGCTTGCTACTTCGACTAGAGCACATAAAGAAGGCCAATGTTGCAACGTTAATGGACCGTCCGTATAGCTCCCTATTGGCTTTCACAGGGCTTCTTTTTAGATCAAATAGTCCATAGAAATGAACTCATAACAGAAGCTAGAGGACAGTCTTCGTAGGACGGATGAGCGATTGGACCGCCTACAGGACAGTTACTGGACAGATGCGACCGTTACCTGTTGACAGATGACAGACAGAAGAGCGGGAAGTAGCTCTATTTCAAGTCAGGGAATCGTGTACTGAGCTAGCCTGCCTTGAACTTGAAGTAGGCAGTCTCTCCTATATCTGACAGCTTTAACTGGCCTTGTTACTACAAATACTTTAAAGAAATTGCCATAGATCGAAACTTATTCCAGGCTTAGTATCTCCGGATAGACCCTCTAAAAGAAGACGAGTCATAAAGGGAAAGTAATGGTACCCCTTTTTGCTAAACATCCAGCTCCCGATATAAGGCAATTAAAGAGAAGTCTAGCAAGTTTACCTAGTTGACCCGAGAGAAGGGAAATTGGGTTTTACAGGTGCAGAGAAGACTCACGAATAAAGGCAACTCTCAAAGGAAGTACCTCGGGTCGGTACTTCTTCCATGACACAATCTGTCTATTCCGCTCCCGTGCCTATCCACTTTCTTCTACCGCAGCTCTCCTTTGATTGCCGGTTGAAGTCTCCGACTCCCTTTTGGTTAGTTAGGGGAAACGAGATGACTTCCTGAGTCTTGCGGATGAAGGCCCGCGGTAACAGTCTTTACGCTTAGGGATTATTGAATTAGATCGATAGGAGCATAGCGAAGAGAGCACTTGGTGCGATGGAAACCTCGATCATCCATCCTTTCATGCTCTTCGGAGGTTGGAAGAGAAGAAAGCATGTATCCAAGGTTTGACAACGAGTCGACTGAGAGATGTTAGAATCTAAGACAGGCGCTACTTAGCCCTAAATAACTAGAAGAAGCGAAGCTAGTCGATAGTGGTAATATTTCTTGGTTAAGAAAGTCCGCTGCGACACCTTCAAGTTCCCATTTCCGGTGCAAAAGACCTCATTTTGACCTTCTTTCATCTTCCTCTCGCCTGGTGGACGATCTCTTGACCTTAGGGGCTTTATCCCACGTCCTCCACAAAATCTTAACTCAACATTATTAACTCAACTCCCCTCCTATCTAAGAAGGCTTATCCCCTATACCGATCGGTCTCTTTGAAAGCCCTTTCCTGGTTTTTGTTCCACTAGCAGTAAGCTCTGCTCTCTCTCTTCTCTTGGGCTCTCTCTCTTCTGTAATAATAAGGGAATTGCTCGTCAGCAAGATGAATTCGCTATCCCTGGCCCACTTAAATAAGGCTGAGAAACTAACTTCCTACTTACTCCAATTGCGAGAAACTTCCAACTGAGAAAGCAACCCTCCTTCATGTCTAACCGAGAACTGGTAATCGATAGGGTCTTTCTTCCCTTCCCCGACTGTCTGAAAGGGGAGCAGCAGAGCGTAATCAGGTCTCGATTACCCAAATCATAGTCCCGTCTGTCCTTTAGTTTGACTATGGGATGCTGGACAAAGTGGGTGCGCGATTGGATCCGAATCTAGAAGTCATAAGAAAGCCTGTTCAAGCCATCTTCAAGGGGAAGGTGGGCGAAGAAGTTTCATCTCAATCCGGCTCATTAGTTAGAGATTTTGGAAGGTCTCATGGGCAATGCAATAAAATAAGCCGATTCCATCCCAATCTCTGTTCCCGACTCAATCCTGCTAGTTTGATACCTCACTGCTTCTATCTCTCTGTCTCACAGGCCTATGACAGGCAAGACTAAACAAACCTTCATTCACTCGGCTCGGTCAATCCATTCGTGAGCCAATTAAGTGTTTTTTTTTCCCCTCACACTTTTTGTGGTCATATTACGATAAAGGTGAAAACCCCTTTTTTAGCTCGGACTACAGCACCCATTGAGATCCTTACTTTGTTGACTTCTTTTTTGAGGAAAGCACTTGTCCACTTTACACTTCTGGAGAGGTGCCATTTCTTCCTCCTTACTTGAAGTACAGGTCCTATGCTGAGGAAGTTACACGCTCTATTGACAAGGAAGTACTGAAAGGCTCTGCCAGGGTTTACACGCCTGCATCTGATGGAAGTGGTGGAGTGAAAGAGCTCTCTCGGGTGAGAGGGCCGAGCGTAACGACTTTAGTACAAGCGCTTATGCATGGGGCTGCTTCGCTTTGCTAGTTAGTGGTTGAGTTCCCGTCGGGTTAGCTCCGCCCTCGCCTAGCTGGTATTCCGATCGGACTGTGGTGAGTTAGCTTCTATGTGCGCTTTTGAGTGTTCAGCCCTGTCTTCAAGCCTTGAATCTGATGAGTGAAAGTCGTTTTGCCGCTTGCTTTCGGGGTCGAGTTCCTCTCTATCTCTAGCCTTGCTCCGGTCTTAGTCTCGGAGTAAACTCCTCTTGAGCGAGTTACAGTGTGTTAGTAGCTGCTGTTACCGGTGTTGTTAGTAGCTCCGTTCGTAGTGGGACGCACTAATGGATAAGAGTCAGCCTCTGAGTTAGAGCTGTAGCTTAGTGTGTTCAGAGTTTGCTGCCAAGCGTTTATCTGAGTCAAGTGGAGTTGAGTTCAGGGATTCTTCAAAAGAGGGGCTCAAGCGTAACGGGTAATATAGAACGGGCGGCTTCATCGCCTCGCTCTGCCTTTCAGCAACTAGCACATTCCCTTCCGTCACGAGCCCTGGATTGCCCATGCCATTCCTTTCATTCCTTCTCTTTTCTTCAATCCGTAGCCCCCTTGCTTTTCACCCGCATGGAATGGACAGAATGTCTCCTGGTCCTGATTCGAGGGGCTGACTCAGCAATCATTCTGTCCATAGCAGGGATCCGTTTTTTTTATTGACTTTCATTGTTCCTCTGGACAACAAATCGTTTTGTTGAGAGAAGCAATAACGCAGATGAAAGAGAACGTGGAAGGCTTTGGGTAAGTGGATACAGAATGGAGTGGAGTGGAGCTGTTCAGGGGATTCGCTCTGTTCAGTGCGCTTCCTCCATCCCCGTATCGGAGACCTTCTTTCGTATACCCTTTTATGGTACTTTCCATCGTCGCTTTCATTTCCCGCTTGTGATCAATAAGACAGGATAGACTGTTCTCGCTAATCAATGAGAGAAGGTGATCCCTCTCAATCGCTGGCTACAGACTGTTCTCAATCAGATAGGTCAATCCGTCCCTTAGCTTTCCGACCCCTCTTTCTCCGTTTCAGCTCTGTCTTTGGCAAAGGAAAGTTCTCATAGATCAAGATCCGGGGAAAACTCCTATCATACAGAAGATAGGGTGAGAACTCAAGACTGTCCTCCCTGCCTTCCTTATAGAACGATGGGGTTATAACTCAGATAGCTGTAATGTACTGCTGGTTTGACCTTTTATAGGGCAATATCCGTAGGGGAGCAGTAAGGTTGACTCATGTCTAGTGTCTAGTACCCTTATTCTTCTTTTCTTTTGAAAGACTGACTTTGACAGCTATCCATCTCCAACTTGAAAAGCAGCGCAGCTCAAGTGATGAAAGTTATACGTACGTATAGTTGACTAAAGTGTAGTGTGTTCCCATTCCTTCCTTATCTAAGCGATGATGATGATTTTTTTTCGCTGGTTGGCTTGATTAGGACTTTCATAGTAGCTAAGAAGCTGCAAGAGAACTTCACACCTCCCATATTAGGGAGAGACGCAAAGGGAAAGGGAAGTGGGCAGTGGGTCCCTGGTCGCTTTACTAGCAGTTTTTTGATATGCGAGGAATTGTCTGAAAGTGAAAGGCATCATTGGTAGGCGGCCAAGCGAGCATTCCTGTGTGATTCTCCAAGCGAGCATTCCTGTGTGATTGGAGATAGGTAGGCGCAGTGAAGAGAGATCGAATCCCGACTTTTTCTGACTGATGAACGAAATTAGTGCAGCGGCAAGGAGTCTTTTTGACTTCCTAACATGGATACCAAGTCTGGGTCAGAGAATTAATAGTAAGGCGATACGCTCTCCGATGCAGTAGATCAGTGGACCGGAAGATTAGCATGTGAGGCGAGAGTGTCCGGTCTGCTTCAAGTCCTGCCGTTCAATACTGGACTTCTTCTTCCGCTTCCAGGAGCAGCCTCTATCCTGTTGAGGTGAGGCCTTTGACTCCGCTTGCCTCTACTTTTCATGTCAAGCGTACAAGTGTAGTTTAGTGGGATTGACTTAGAAAGACAGGAATTCTTTTTCATCTCCTCGGGCAAGACCCTGTATAAGTCGACGTCTTAACCTGACTTCCTGAGCTCAGTTGATTGTTGAAGCAGTAGCTCTGGATCAAGAGCTGGATGCTTACCTTATTATTATGAAAAAGGGAAAGGCTTTTTTTATAGATTAAGAGGTGAGTCAGGGGGGAGAATGGAAGACCAAAGAGCCCCAACTCATATCGTACCAAGAACTTGCCATTGACCTGATCAAGCGCTTTAGGGAGATCACCTTCACCCATGTTCCGAGAATCTACAATCGCTTGGCTGACTCGCTAGCCCTTATGGAATAAATACTCAGCCGCTCTAGTACACATGCTAGTACACCGAAGCACAGAGTCGCTTGTCATCGAGAGATTGGACATCCCAGCCACAGAGAGCCCTTCCGTCGAACGGGACTCATTCATCTTCTTGGATGAAGACTATCGAGAGTTGGAACATGATGAACTATCACCAGTCAAGACGAGGAAGATTACGAGGACGATGGGAACCATGGTATTATGATTTCTACAATTACCTCAAGGACGGCAGAGTACGCCACTCGTGGTCAGAGGAGAGCCTGGAGGAGAACTTGCCCGACGATTTGTGATCTTGGGAGATGTCCTTTACAAAAGGTCCTTCAAGGGGTACTCGCCCTTCCTTATACTTAATAGGAAGAAGGAGCGCACATTGTTGAACAAGCTCATTCAAGAGGCAAGGCCCTCCTATTAAAAGCGTACCTTCGAAGGCATGATTGCTGCGATCAGGAGCTGCTTAACATCATTGAGAACAGGAGATCAGAAGATTTGGTGGAGGATAAAGTCAAAAGTGAACCAACACTGGGATCTGATCATAGCCGCAGTGAGGATGCAAAGGCGATGGTTTTTCGATTCGGCAAACATGAGATGTGTCCCACACTTGAAGAAGTACATCGAATTTTGGAGATATCCCGTAATGTCCTTTTTGTACCTAGAGAAGGACGACCTCGAGAGAGCAGACGACCAGTAGAGTAGGTGCTCCATATCGTTCCTGCTGCGTAGGTCTAAGGTAATTCACAGTGCTAGCAGATCAGAAGTCGGCCCTCACCCTTCTCTAATAGGGGCAGTGCTACCTATAGAACGGGAATGTTCATCCTCTCTTAAAGTCCTTTATGGATTTCGAGTCGGGAATAGAGCTGTGGCAAGCAATATAGATCGCCCCTTACGCTCTCTCTATAAAAAAAGCCCTTCTTAGTAAAGCTTCGGCCCTATGGAGAAAAGGGAAGTGCAGATCTGGAGTGTTTGGACGAGAAAGAAAGGCTTTGCAGCAAGCTGAGTTGTACCGAAATTGGATTTTCCGGGCATACGAGAAAAGAGTCCAGCCGAGCCTATTTGTTTGCGAGTTTCTTGATCCCGGAAATCTTGTACTCAGAGTCACGGATAAAGTTGACTACCCAGCGACGGAGTGGATGTGGATGACCCCCCGTTCTTTCTAGTGGGTTTTTTCCCGTCCCTTTTGGGACCATTCACCCTTTTCCAAGCATAGGTAGAACCCCTCTTTCCCATACACAACGACGGTTCCAAGCAAGATGAGTAGTTTATAGTCGACTCAATATCAACGAAATCCCCCCATTTTCTCTTTTTAGTACCGATGGTCTTGTAGTGCACCCTTCATCGAAAGAGTAGGCGGTAGGCGGTTGAAAGACCCACCTCTGAATAAACCTTTAGGTTGGGAGATAGAAAAGGGGAACCTCGCCTAGCTTATCTGTCCCTGTATTATTCAACTCATCTGTCCACTTATCTTGTTCAAAGCAGAAGGAAGATTTGAATCCTTTCTTTCGAGGGTAATCCGCCAGTCTCTAGACTGGAAAAGATTCAATCCACTTCTTGACCTGCTTCTTAGGTGCTGCTTAGGCCTGCTTCTATGTCCTGTAACTTCTAAGGCATTAGCTTCTCACAGGCATTTGCTTTAAAGGGGCTTGTTGGCCCCCTTCTTAGTTAGCTCTTGATGTCTGCTTTAAGCTTCGTCGGACATTTTATGGCCCGTAGCTTACAACATCTTATGAGAAGGGCCTGTAGCTCGATACAATTGTTGGCCAGTTGCTTACTTGCGTACGAAGAAAAGGGCAGACGTATTCAGCCATTCCCATCCCTCATCAGGGCCCAGCTTGACAAAGATTTGGATGTGGATGAGAGGGGGAGCATCTTTTTTAGATATCCCCACAATTAGAGCTATTAGATGAGAAGAGACTTCGCGCCATGGAACATGTCCAGGTCTACCAGAAAAGGCTTTCCCGTGCATTCCAAAATAAGGTAATATAGAGAAAGTCAGGTCTGAATGATTGGCTTGTCTTGTCTAAGGCTGACCGTACCTAGTGCTTTGCTTAGTTAGTCGTTTACCTTTGCTTTGGAAAGCGAGAAAGATGATGTTGGAAAGCGGTTAGGAAGCAGCTCCTTATAAATAAGGGGCACTGACTTTCATTCCCGAAGGCTAGGCAGCAAGTGCAGAAAGGACTTCTGGGGAGGACTCATTTATGTGAGAAACTATCTTTCATAAGATATTTTACGGATTCAATCACACCGGTTAATTTCACAGTTAAAAAATCTGTCTTTTGAACTCTCACAACTCATTCGAAAACAGCTGATATGCGACATCATTCCAAGCACTAGAGATTGAGAACTTCCCATTGCTAGACTGAGTCCAGATGCCCTCATCCTTCTGAGCTGGATTAGGAATAAAAGAATAGCATCACATAAGTAGGACGGAATGGTATCAAAACTACCACAATGAAGGAGATATAACAGAACTCCTACTTGATTAAGCGAAGGCTGTAACTATATCTTAAACTCAATCCCCTCACTACTTGCCTGTGAACCAGAGCTAATGATTGTAGATCCTCTACTGTAGTAGAATTCACACCAACTTACTCTAGACAAAGATAAGATAACGATTTGGCGATTTGAATGCCATATATGACTTGACTCTATCAATTCCGGAACCCTCCCAAAAGAAAGAGATTCCAAAGGAGCTATTCTCGTTCTAACGACAGAAGCTTATTAAAGCATTCCCCTTGAGGCGGCCTTAATCATTTCACTGGGTATGAGAACTCCTCCCTTATATTAGAGTCGAAATTCTTCCAAGAACGGATTTTTCTTAATTAAGTTTATTTTATCTGCTGCTGATTTCAATAGCCAAGTCAAGCTTTCCAGCAGGCGAGACAGATGCCGATTCTATCTCTGCTCTTTCTAGCAGGATTTTCTCCGCAGCTCGATTGCCACTCTAAGTCAAGAAGTCAAGCCAGCAAGAAAGTCAGAAGGTACGGTTTCATCATCCTAAGCTACCTCACCGCACTCAGTCCAGTCTATGGGCCCTTAGCCCAAGGATAGAGACAGGGCTAATGCTTAGGTCATACTCTATTACTAGGCTTACCCAACTCCCTTTTTGATAACAAGGCAGAAAGCCCCGACCCGACATTCATTAGTTTCGAATGAAGAATGAAGAGTGCCCTGCCCCAGCAAGCACCTACTCCTATCAAAATGAAAAGCGTGACTTTACTAAACAAGCAAGAAAAGCTCTTTACTAATAACATAGAAAGGGCTTTTCTCGCTTGTTGCTTTCTTCGCATGCTTGAGCGCATTAATAGAATACATATATAATATAAAAAGGCTTTACTTGAGTTTTCAATAAGGTAGGTTTCTTACTTAGTGCTTGTGCTAAGGAGCGCTAACGAGCAAGAAAACGGATGGTTGGAGCAACAATCAACGGCTTTCGCGCTAGCGCGCGCTCAGTCCGTTGCTTGTTATGGTCGAGTTACTTCATACCTTGACCGGGCGGGGTAGGCAGAAGTTGATCCGGTAGATCGACTAGCAGTTTCAGCTACTGCTCGTGATAATGATTTTGATTAGCGAGATGTTGACTCTTAATGCAATAGATTTTGCTTCTTCTCTTCTCACAACGTGCCTAGCTATTATGTTCTGACTCATGCATTTGCCGGCACGTCCAAAGTGATGCGCGCTTCCATAGAAAAGAAAGAAGGACGCCCGCCTTCAACTCATCATATGGCTATGCTTATGCGCGAGAACTTGTGTACATACAATCATGAAAGAGCATTTCGAGATGGAAGTAAATACTTACAACCAATGAAATCACAGACTCAGTAACCGGGGAAGCTCTCAAGGCAAGGTAGCCCAACTTCTTTCGCACCGCTTTCACAGCCCAAGAGAGAGCTCAGCGAGGCATATCATCTAAAGTAGGACTTTCATGCTAATTTGAATATGTAGTTGACAAGGCCTCTCTCTGTCTAAGCAGGAAAATCAGGAGTTTCCCATCATAGAGGGGTGGCGAGAGGCTTAAAACTATTCAATCTAAGCGAATCGACATCTTTCATTTTCCATCCACGAATGTGAATGCTTCTTGATCAATGAATTTGAGGGCATTGCCCAGTTCTTATAACACATCTATGATACCAACAAGAACAACTTCATCCGAGACAGAAGCTGGAATTGGATCGATCGATGAGGTTACTCAAAACCCCTTTTGGCACTCATCCGGATTGTTCTTCTTGGACCCCCGCTTCACATTAAACACAAGAATTGGACCACTTTGTGGGGCGAGTTTGCTATTGCTAGAAGTTCGAAAGGAGTAGTAATAGGGGCTTTGGGGCATTCCCCCAGGGCATAACTAATTAGCGGCCTATTCTTTTTTGTCTAATTCAATTCCTGAAACCCAAAAAACAGTCAGTCCTACTTCTTCTTCACTTGCTTTCAGCTCTCCCCTTAATGGCGAAATGCCATCTTATCTCCTAATTTCGGACTTACGCCTGGAAAAAACTCTCGCTGGCGGTCAATCAGTAAGACGACGAGCTTCTTGACTTGAAAGACAACTACCTTTGCCCTCTAAGCTCTCTCCTTCCTTTCCGGAGTGAGGGTATGTTTTAGTATGCCTTCCTTTGTTTAGTAAGAATATGCCAGTTCTTTCATTGAGAGGTACTAGGGTCCAGTTACAAGTCTGGAGTGGAGGGTGCCTTGGCGCCTAGAGTGAGAACTCTCTCTATGTCCTTAAGCGACAGCCCTTCTTCAATCGAGAAGATAGGGGTCGCCCCAGTAAGAATTCTCGATAAGGCGCCCGTGCTCAGTATTCAATTTCAATGCGCTATCACTACCTCAATGCAATTCAGTATTAGAGTCTTCCGTGAAGGAATGAATTCAAGAGTGAACGGCGGAATATGGAATAGAAAACTCAATTATGTATCGCCCGAACGTGGACTTAAAGAGCTGGAGAGGGGAGGGGCTACAGAATTAAGAACAGCATACGAAGAAACTGGGTAGAAGGGACTATACTTTCATTCCACTTTCTTCTATATAGATAGTCTTTATGCGCTTACAGTCTTTTCGCGCTACGCTAGGACGCTTATACTTAGCGAATTGATAGAGGTGCCCAGCCTTTCTATTTATTGGTTAGCCCAATAGTGCATATTAGGTTAATCCTGAGCCGCACCTTAGGCCGCTATCTCCCGACTGAACTATTGGTGGGAGGCCTAAGGACTGCTCTTTAAAACTTCATCCAGTTAATCGATATCTGTCAGTCTTTGCAGACTTCCTTACTTCTTACCCTGGGCTATACCCATACTAACTAAGACAGGAATCACAGTTCTCACTAGCACAGAAAGTCGGCACACATGCTTGTCACGCTTTATATGTTCCGATCCGGGAATCTTAATAGATCTTATTAGATATAATAGACTCGTTCCGCTAGACGAGTTTAGGAAAAAGAAAAGGAATTTCGAATTGTACGATCAGCTCCCTCAATACCTCCTTCCATGCAAGCGATTACAGCTCTTTTGTCTGCCCCCCGCCCCTTGAGGGTAACTTCTCTTTCTATCTCGTACGCATTGGAATCGGTACATCTCTTTGTCGGTAATCCCCTATTCCGTAACCAGTCCAGCCCTTAGTCCATTCCGTACTCTCTCCATCTAAGATCCCGTACTTAATGGGGGGGAATAGTAGAAGTAGGTTTCGAATTCTATTTAAGTAATAATATTTCTTTCTGGTGAGCTCTTGTGCACGTAATCAAAAAGTAAAGTCAAGGCTTAGCCTATCCTGCAAACAAAAGGACAGATATAAAGAAAAAAAGGAGAAAAGGGAGGAAAGACATTGATTAAATAGGAACTAGTCATAAAGAAGCTATTAGATAGTCAGGATAGTAGTGCTACTAGTAGGCTAGTAAGCAAGATAGTTAGGACAGCTAGGCCTAAAGCCGGAAAGCCGAAATAAAAGCTAAGATGAGAACCATATGTTAGTCGTAAAGCGGGGGTGTTATCCTATCTTACTCTGTACTAGTCCTTTCCTCGTCTAGCATGAATGGTGAAAAGCAAGTATGAAGCTAAAAGGAAGAAGAGAAGTCAGGTTGGCTCTTTGTTGCTTTCTATTTAAAACAGGCGTCGACTTGCTTGATGCAGTATTATTATGTGTCTAAGCCTTCCAAACCTAACTCCTTATCTGTTTCCATCCCCCTAACGAGATCAGGTATACCCAGGATCATCGCGCCATTCCATCGAAAACTTATAAGAAGGCAGGATGATAGGGCGGATGTAGTTGTTAAGATCTACCTTTCGGCATTTACTATGGCCAAGCTTATAAAGCTAGCCAAGCCAGTGTCGAAGGAGACCTTCCAATCTATACTGTCCCCTCCATCGGACCTTAGAAAGGTTGCGATGGCCTCAGTAGAGATACTTAATAAAGTGCCTCTATTGTTTAGGAAGTATATCCCTGATATCTCCACTATTCCCCTTAAATCAGGGATTAGCTGGAGACCGACCTGGAAGGCCAAAGCTTCCAACATGAGACCCATACGGTTAAAGGATAACCCGAGGAAACGATATAAATCTTTCTTTCGGGCGCGAGGTTAATTCTTGGTTCTGTAAAGTCCAGGAAGACGCCAAGAAGTCCGCTGGATCCTTGTTTGGGATTCTGTGGTATCCGAGGATCAGGTATTGTTTTGACGAAAACAATGAAATGTTCAGTCAACATGACGCATCCCGCTTTGAGAGGGAGGTCATGAATAACAATCCTTTTCCTGATTTTTCAAATGTAACTCCTTCCCTTGGAAGACTAGGTCGTTCGATTGAGGGAGGTGGCAAGAGAAGGATATTTGCCATAGGTAACTGGGTTCACCAAAGGCTGTTACGCCCCCTTCATAAGTGGTTGATGGATGTTCTCCGTCAATTACCTATGGATGGCACATTTCACCTGCACAGCGCCTCTGAAGCGCCTAGTTGGCTCCCAAACGGTGTACTCCGTGGATCAAGTCGAGGCTAGTTCCATGTAAGTCAGGTATTCGGGTAAAGTGACCTTACGGGACGTAGCTACACTTCAACACGAACCAGGGTTCAACCTAAGAGAGCTAGTCCTCACCCGAAGCAAGCCCTTCCTTCTTTTTCTTTCTGTCCTGAGCTTGAGGCTGCGGAAACTCCTTAAGTTGATGGTGGTCGCCCCCCCTTTCTTTAGGGTACCCTACGCTTTCGATTAGTAGTCCAACTCTCTTCAGTAAACCTATCAGTCCTTCTGAGATGCCGCGAATCTTATACATTTTTCCACCCGGGCTTTTTCCGATTTGATATTGGGATTTCCCCTGGGATTCGACCTCACTGCTGTCAGCCTAGTAAGAGGGGGATTCGCGGGCAGCTTTCGAGAAGGAATAAGCGGTCTTAGGCCTTCAGTTCTTATGACTGTGAGTTGGATTTCCTATCAGACTAGAAGCAAGTCTAGCGAAGTCACCTCGGGATGAAATTCGTTTTGAGTTTGAGTGAACACCCGGCAATCTCCGAGAAGACAGAGCAGTGGAAATTCTCCCTCCTAGGGGACGAGGAAAGGCTGATTAGTCTTTTCGAAAGAAAGTTGCTAGGCGTGCTAGCATGCTAAGTGAATGGTAGCATAGTCTTGGAGGAAGAAAGCGATGTGATGTCTTCAGTTGCTTGCTCTTTTTCCCTTAAGTAAAAGAAGGGGCTTGGCTGTCTACTTAGCACATGTAAGGAGTCTTCTACACCTGAGTTGCAGACATCACAAGGGGGCCTCAGCCGCTCTTTATTAGTGAAAAGCCTATCCTTGAGAAGAATCCACAAGAACCCTGGAACTGCCAGGCAAGATTCCAGCATTTGTCTTCTACCGCCCAACGATGGCTATCAAAACAAGCATAGGCAGATGCAATAGAAAATTCACCAGTTGGGGAGTTACGCCAAGCAAGACGATCACAACCATTAGCTTGACAAGGAGGGTTCACACCTGCTATATAATATACAAAAGGGGTAGTAAATGAGAGAAGACAGGCCAATCCCAACCTCCGCTGACAGAAAGCATATCAGCCACCAAAATTGTATCTGCCAATACAACTTGCTACATAATTGCATAAAGGACCAATCTCAGGAAGCCTAACATCCAACCAAAATCTCACTCCTAGCCCATTTCCCACACACCAATAGACACTACCTCTTAGCTTTTCCCATATTCGAGATAAGCCTTTCAAAAGGGGCGAAGAGTGCTGCTTTCTAATAGCTGTTGGAAGAATGTCATGGCACTTGTATTTTGATCGCAAGATTTGGACCCAAAAAAGCGGAGGTCCCATAAAATCGATATTTTGTGGTGCGTACCGTTGACGACTTTGATTCTCAGTAGTTACATCATTGGCTGGATTCCTAAGGCTAAAAAGCAAGGCACCCTTTACTTTCCTACTTTCCCGAATTGACCTTACTTACCCATCCCTGGGCGGGAACAAAACTCAAATTAGCAATTGTCAGTATTTTCATTCCTTCTGCTGCCTACTCTATCTATTAGCCTCTCATTCTACGCCAAATGCTATTATGGGGGGACCGATAAACCAGACAAGCTGGCTCGAGAGACCTCAACTTGATAGGGAAGAAGCAGAAGAACCCCTCATCTTCGTCTTAACGTCAGATAGTGCCATAGCAGGGACTCCTACTATCATATCAAGAGAGGGGTTACCAGGTGGAGAGCGTGAGCCCATCTATTTACATACCTGCTATTTCATTGCCCTACTTCTTTCTTTTCTGGTAGCTAGTCAGTCTATGGGTCTTTGTGGGCTTACCCCCAAGCAAAGATAGAAAGTCAAGATAGCAGCTCACGTTAGCGGGTGAAGATTGCTTTTAGGCCTCGGAGAAAGCCCCACTCTCCCACGAGATATATGGCTAAGAACTTCACGCTTAGTTCGTTTTATCTTATTTTGGGCACGGGGGGTACTCATCCTTCAGACTTTCTCAATCCAGGTAACTCTTCCTCCATTACTTACTGACAAACGGATCCAGGTAGCTTAGAGAGACCAACCAATTAGCAGAAACTTCGGAGACAGGAACTTCGCTTTTGTTCTCTCTGCACGCACGAACTGATCAAGATGGATAGTCTTTTTAGGTAGGGGCTACGGTTAGCCAACTCACCCGGAAGTGAGACGCGTCCCAAAGGAAGTCTGAGTTCCAACACGCACAGTGAAGTCTTCCCAGCTATCGGCAAAGTTCGCTCCAGTCCAGACGAAGCAGCCCGAAACGTGCTTTCACTCAACAGGAGAAGTCAGCCAAGCAGACAGATCAAAATCAAAAGAGAATGGTTCGCACGACCGAGGTCGTGAGAGAGAAGGATCACTTCGACCGGGCCTGAATCACCAACCCAATCTCGATCCATTCAAGAGACAAGTACAGAAGAGATTTGAGGAAGAGACAGAGACAAGTACATCAATTAGACCGACCTATCAGATATCAATTCCAGCTTTGTGAAGAGTGGAATGCTTATAGACAGAACACTCTATCCTACAGCTAAACAAGTCTATCGACTCATTATCCTAAAGCTAGCTTCGCTAACATTAGTGCTTTCCTACAGCTAGACAAGCCGGTAAACAGATCTAGTTTTTAGGATCTACAGATCTAGGAGACAACTATCCCGGGAAGTAAACTAAAAGCTTCTTCGATAGCAAGTTCTCTCAAAACTAGGAAGTTCAATCCTGATGTGTCTTGCAAAGCAAGTTCCCCTCTTTATTCATTGCTTGCTCGCTTTCCAGTCCATTTTACAGATAGAATAGATAGAGTCGAGATCTCTTTCAATTCTCTCTCTTCTCTCTATGATCTCTTTCCCCAGCTTGAAGGATAGGAACTAGCTTGTCTGTGAGTTAAGCCTGGTAGGAAGAAAAGAAAGCTGAAAAAGAGGCTGACGACTCTCACTAATATAAATGGATTCTAGTCTTCAAAGACCTAGAAGAGGTGAAATTCCTCTTTTATGTAATTAAGGCAAAAGCGCCAAGCTGATGCGCGAACTGAGAGCTATAGGAATGAAGTAGCTCGACTAGAGGAAGAGGAAGTCAAGTATACCGTCCTCATATTATGTTTTTTCGGAGTTGCATCGGGTTGAATAGGCTGCTTGCAACCATTCAAGTGAGTCACCTCTATTTAGCACCTTAGAACATCATTGGAATAGGAAGACCATGAGCGGTGAAGTTCTTTAGTATAGTATAGGATAAGCTAGTCTACCTACTCTAATCGAAAACGGAGTACCTGCTAGTAACCTCGTAGCTGCCCTAGCCCAGGTCTTGACAGAGCCTTAGGAGATAACAGAACTCAAGGAAAACTCCGTCACACCCTAAGAAGCAAGGGAGTAGGACCTACAGAACTAGAAATCTGTTGAATGAAGGTAGCTTGTCTCAAAAGAAAGAGAAAGAAGGACGGGGAAATAGACGGATTAGGAGAGAGAAGAAGGTGAAATGCGATCCCATCTTGAGTTGTATACAGAGAAAAGAAGAGATTTATGCCAAGAAAAATACGGGGAAAGGGCAAAGTGGCATTTTCCTTATGTCATTTCTTCAGGAGTTTTCTGCTTTCCGAGAAAGATATGCCCCGGTATTAAATTAAATAAAGTAGGGCATGACTAGCGTCATGCTCCTTCCATGGCACGTTTAGGCTTAGGAAGATTTGATCTTTGTTCCATCTAGTGAAGTAGATTCCAATTCCGGTGAAGAGAAAAGTGAAACTCTGATAGCTACAGGCCTTAGCCCCAAACTCAGAAGATATCCCAAACTCCCTACCGGTCAAGCTTCTTTTAATATGGAGCCCCCCCAGTCTGACTTAGCAAACTAGCTATGCGCTAAAGAAGCCCTATAGTAAGAGTAGTGCTACTAAGCGAAAAAAGGACTGATAGGCTACAACCTTCCTCCGCTTGCCAGCTCATCCTTGTCCAGTAAGCATTCTGAGTGGCAGTAGGATCTATGACAAAAAGCAAGGTCGGGACGACCAGCGCATCAGCCGTACGAGACGGCGGACATTGATAGCTCTAAGTCGGATGGCCTGTCCCTGCAGCGGTCGCTCTTTGGCATCTCCTCTATGGTCCGGGGGTATGGCATAATGAAAATAAAGAATCAAATCTGATAAGTTCTCCCGGTTTCTCTTTTTTAAATGCAAACGTCATTTTGACGAATAAGCGCTAGGGGAGTACTTACCATACGTAATTTCTTTCCTACTTTATTCAAGTGTAAGGTGTAAGTCAACAAGCAAATTTAGCCTTCGAAACACAATAGGTCACTTCACTCGTCAAGAATCAAATCAATACTTGCTTCGGGAGAATAATTCTGACTTACTGCGGCAGGAGCTAGAACCGAAAGAAGATTCCGCTGATGCCCTCGACAGACAGAAGGAATCTACTACTCTAACTGGTTACGGAAGGGACCTTAGACCAAGAAGACGATAAGCCACTCCAATAGCTTCGCTACAGCAGAAGTGGTGATAGACCTATAAACCCATAACCCCACTCTCCTTACCAAACAAACCTGGAACCCCATACCCTCCATCAACGAAGACAGAAAAAGCTCATTCATTTCGTAGGGTGAAGAGGTAAACTAAAGAGTCTAAAGGAAAAATGAGGTAAACGAAGTTTCTTACACGACTTTTATTACGTAATAAAGGTTAGCTTCGCTTTCGTTAGAAGACTAGCTAAGAGAATAAGCAAAGGTACCTTAAGCGACATAAGCGAGAGGGGGCTACTTTTCATACTACGAAATTTCCGACTTTACGTACTACCGGAATAGAAGAACTCAAGAAAGCCCTACGGGAATGGAAAAAAGAACTCACATGAACTCGCGCTGAAGCCATTATAGGAGATTATTCCGCCTACGTGCCCCCAACAAGACTACTCCATGGCCAAAGATTTGATCAGGGACTGCAGTCAGCCCTTATAGTTAACAGAACTAGGTTCATCAGATGGATGCATATCGTCTATCTTGGGCTAAGACCTCTATCATCCACATATAGATTCTCTAGATTGCACTCCGTTTTTACCATTTCAGTTTGGCGATTCAACAAATCCCCCTCCGTTCATTTATTGACTGGAGTTCCGGGCTTGTCGAGGTAAATGACTGATTCTTAGTCAACTCGGTTAGCCTCCTCCGCAGCTAAACCCTTAAACCTCAATTCTGCATAGTGTTGCATGGCTGAAGGAGTTCGGCGAGTGACCTTGATAGCCAAGTCACAGAGATCATTGAATTGCTGGAGCGCTGTTTACTATGCGAGTGAAGAGATTGTTGCGAGCTAATAGCGAGTGGACTTTGGCAGGTGTCGGTAATCTGTAGCGATGGAGTATCCCATTCCCTTTCTTTTGGTTTTTTCATTGACTCTCTTCGTGTAGGGTAGGTCGAGCTTCTCCGAACCTTTCAGTCGAGCTCAATTACATCGACCCTCTCTTAAGCAAAAAGCGTTGTTTCCGGGTCGAATAGGTCATTCGGAATGTGCCCAAGGAGTGACCGAAGGGCGCATGGGATGACACCCTCGGCTTAGGGGGATGTTGCGCTCGCCCCTCGGGCAGCGTTTTAGGAGAGAGTAGCGCAGCCATATCCCCGGTCATGCGTAGACCCGCTCCACCACGGACAGAGGTGTCCACCCGGATGCGTTCATTGTTGCCAAGTTGGTCTTACGTAGGTTAGAGTAAGGGAGGCAACGAGGTGCTGGAATAGGTTGACCAGAGCCCGGGAAGGGACAAAACGCTGGAGCGATCGACCATAGATGCAAGGCTGAATCCAAGAGCGAGCGTTTGAGTTCCTTCTTTCCGTCCACCAGTATGTCTCTGTATGGGAGAGAACGTATTGAGGTTGCTTCGCTTCCTTGGTTCCCGCTCCGACATTCCCATCAGCCCTGTCAGCTGAATAGGTAAGAGACGAATGGAGGGCCCAAGAGCTATGTACCCTCCCTAGAGAGAGGGGCGAGTACTTTCCAAAGGGTCGATGTAATTGACTCGCCCTAATCAATAAGCGGGAGAGGAAATAATGGAATTAAAGGACGGTGACCGGTAAACACAAGCAACTGACTGATCGTGTCGTGCCTAAACTCGCTTAAGCCACCAAGCGGGGGATGAGCGCAGCCCTTTGATTGCTCCGGAATTGCGATATGGCCTAGCTCGCTTCCTAGCTTGTATCTATTAGGTAAAAGAGAGCCCTTGAATCTTATCCCTGCGACTCATCAAAAGGATCTCTAGATCTTCATTTGATTTGCTTCTGCTCATAGGGTAGCACCTTCAGGGAGGTCCTATTCCATACAGAATTAGTGACAGACAATCTTGAAGAAAGTTTTTTGAGAAAACCCCGTAAAAATGTCCTCAAATTGCTACTTGAAGCTCTTTCCTTAACAAATATCAAGAGTTCCTTATTTGTATTACTTGAAAGACCTATTTTATAGCCTTTTGAAGACGCAATCTCGACGAAAGAGCTTTACAACTTTACAAGCAAAGCTCCATTCATCCAGTCATTTGCGATTCCAATCTCACTCCAGCCGAGCCCAATCCGAAAAAAGAACTTTCATCTGGTGCTGGCTAATCATCTAAATCTCTGATATTCCGCAAAGGAGGTGGATAGGGTCAGCGAAAGAAGTGGCGAGGGCAGAAGAAAGGAAAGGGTGTTTTCAATTCAAGGTTCCCGCTCCTGGAAATGGGTATTAAAGGTTAGGTAACACCTCTTTTGAGAGGAAAGATCTATCAAAGCTGAAAGTCCAGAGCCAAAGGATTGGCTGTAAGTAAAGCCAATGCGTATACTTTGGAAGTGAGACTTGGAACTACTATAACCCTTATCTGTACTTTCGGGAGGAATTCTATTTCTTATATTTCTTAACTAGCAACCAAGGACTCAGGAATGAAAAAGGCAGAAACTTCTACTATCCAAGGCCTGTCGGGCAAAGTCACACTTTACATCTTTACATATAGCTTGTGCTCCCTTAACCGAGTGAGCACTTTCCAAAGGTGGGACAAGTGATCCTCTAGGGACTCACTATAGACAACAAGAAAGCGATCAATCTAGTTAGTTGTTCTAAAAGATATCACTCATCAAATTACAGAAGGTAGCCGGGGCATTTGTAAGCCCAAATGGCATGACAAGGAACTCGTAAAGCCATATCTGGTAACCTAAGTGGTTTTAGGCTCGTCTCCTTCTGCAATTCTGACTTTCCAATAGCCGGTCCAGCTTTGTGAAGAAAGAGGCTTTGGACAATCGGTCGAAGAGATCTGCCACCAAAGTGACAGGATACTTGTTCTTCACTATCACTTTGTTCAGTGCACGATAGTCCACACACATGCGCAAAGAGCCATCTTGCTTCTTCTTTCCAGTGGACATCCTACATTCGGAAGAGGGGAATCCGCTTTCCAGAAAGGATCACTGCACCGCGCAATTGAAACCCCCAACTGAAAATGCCTGCAAAGAAAGGGGGCCAAAAAAGAAGTTAAAGAAGACACGCTTAAAGCTGCAGTAAGAGTGCTGTTTGGAGGGGGCTTTAGTTCATTAGTCCTAATCTAATGCATTTCGAGTGCTAATCAATCAATCAATAGACAGACTATCCGTCTTTTGTATTTAGAAAACCTTAAGTTAAGAGAAGAGGGCAACTCATTTAGCCAAGACTATGAGTAGTAGTCCCTAACTGAGCATTCCTTGTCAGGTTTGGATCTAGGCGAGACTGTCTCAAGTGCCTAGTGTGCCAATAACTAATTTGTCCACTCCACTTATGATAAGGCAGAGTACGTTTCAACCAAATGAGTTAAAACTACTTAATAGTAATTCCAACTGTTTCCTATGGTGACAAATTCTATTGGGAGATTCTCACCAAAAGGGGTCTATTTAGAGCCTTTCATCCCGCATTCCCTACTTCAATGGAAAGGGGGGCTCAGTAGCTCCAGATATGGTTCGCCTACGAAACGAAAAGGACTATCGCTCTGAAACCCTGCCTGGCAATTCCCTTATACCCAGCTCCAATACTTACTTAGGATTCGGATACTTGGATCGAAAACTCTCATTTCAGTGAAGAGGGATAACCGTCCGGATAGAGTAGATAAGTTCCCCTCCAACTACTAAATACTCCAACGGGTGGAGTAAAAGACTAAGATATGACCCCAGGATTTTGGAATCTTGAATAGGGTAGTGAGCGGCATAGATGGCAAAGCAGATCTCTTCGACTTAGCAAGAGCCGGCTGAACTTTCTCTACATCGGTCAGGAGTGGATGAGGAATCGGATAGACGAGTCAAGGCTTCTGAAACAAGACTTGTAAACAGAAGCTCAATTACATCGACCCGCCGGGAGGAATTTCAATCCCTTTGAGCTGCTAGCGAGCATCCCTTTACTTTCATCCCCGGTGGGATTTTCAAACTCCTGCTCCTTCGGCTTCTCGGGATGAGACCCGATTCAATTCTGTGATTAAATAGAATTCTTCCCCGCCTAAGTTTACCAACAGTAACTGACTGCCACGTCCAACGAGAGCGTGAGCATCCCACTATTCTTTCTTCTCGTGGGAGGCATTCTACTAGCAAAGAAAGACTCAAATAAGAGTTGTGGTAGTACCTAGTTAGGGCTTTGTGGTCTAATTCTTTGCCGAAAGGGCTGCTTTTAGCTCTTTTCACGACTTTCCGATGTGATTGACAAGCAGCGGGGCATGGGCATGGAACGGAGTTTCATTCATCGCGACAGGAGTTCACCATAAGAATGGGCCGGTCATCCAACGGGGCTTCACCTGATCACTCTGAATCCGCTGATCAGGAAGAGAGAAAGGCTCGATGCAATTGAGTCTCGCTCGACTGATAAGAAGAGGGTACGATGTAATTGAGCTGCTGCATTCCGTTAGCTCTCATTGATAGGCACATGAAAGGAAGTGCATGATTCCATGTCTTAAGAGGAAGTTTTATTAACATTTATAGATCCCGAACGTGAGAGTGAGATCCGCTCTCCTATCAATCTTCCTTGCACGAGCTTCTGTAAGCCTATCTTCTCTCCGAAAACATATGCTTAACGCATTCAATTGGACAGCTTTCCTTGGCTAGAATAGCTAATAGGCTAGCATGCCTTGTGGTGAACTAGACTGAAAATTGAAACTATAATATAAAGAAGAGTAACGCTCTTGAAGCCCTAAGAAAGAGGCTTAATCGGTTCGAATCCGAATAAGGGCAAGAAAGAGATGTGGAAGAAAATATTCTGTAGTGTGGTAAAAAGAGATGTTATAAGTCTCCTTTCTTAGAAAGAATCAATCACTGTGGATTCTGTGGCATCAATCCCCTTTCTTCGGCCGTATTCTAAGAAGAAATCCCATTCTTGCTAAGAGCGGTAATTCCTTTAGGACACTACACTATTAGAAATTACTGATTCTATACTGATATGAGATTTCTCACAGTTATATAAAAATTCTATTTATTATCTGTTATTACTATTTCTCTTATATTGTAAAACAAAAAGCTATCCACTACGCACCTCGTCTCGAGTTGCTCGGCTCGCAAAGCTGACCTGGCTCTTTGCCTGATTTATGCTTTTTTGGACGCTGCTCTATAAGCGTTACCGGTGATGCTTAAAAACGGAGTTTGCAATGAGATCTGAATATGCCTCGCCTCGAAGATAAAGAAATCCTGAGTAAGGTAACAGTTATCCACACGAACGAACGACCCGTCAGGTTCGAACTGACATAGGACCAACACCTATCATCCGTCAAGAGGAGTCGCTCCTTTCTTCGTTTAGTTCACCCTTACTCAGTTGATTCGTTCTGCTTCCTTCTGCTGAGCGAGGGCGGCAAGTTGGTTTAGGAATAGATAGATTGAGAGCAGTACACAAACACAACTCCATAACCATCTCTCATACAACCCAGAGGTAGACCGAGCGATGTGATCCTCGGGGAGGAGCACGAGCGGTATCGATAGAGATGATAGAGGGCCAGTTGTCTTAGTAAAATAATATTTATATCACTAATACGACATCTCTCTAATAACCCGAAGGCGGGAAGACGAGTCGGATGCCATAGACAGGCTTTGAAAGTGGATAGATAAAGTACTATCATAGAATCGACATTTGTTGCGGTGATATTTATTGAATTCCACTCAAGTGGGCAAGGGAGGGTTGGTAAACGTAGAGAGATAGTCGCTTTAGTTTATCTTCTCTCCTGATTGTTGTCTAAGTCTAGATCCTAGCTAGCGCATACTTGCATCTATTATTACAGAAAGGGCTTGATGAACACCACCCCCTGGTTAGTGATTGGGCACCCGCTTCCTTTATAGGGAGAACGGAGATGAGCAACACAGTGCGTTCCAAACCAACTGAGCTTATCAATGACAATAACATTACAAAGCGATATAGGCATTTATCCCATCCATCAACCGAGAAAGACACCTACGTTACACTAACAGGATTTATTCTTTATTCAAAAATACGTTCGGAAATGAACCCACATAGAAAAGTGGGCTGGTCTGCTCATTATTTGTGTTCGTACATTTATTCATTATTTCAATACAAATAACACCTCCACTATACTAGTGATGGAGGCGCGCCGGATAGGTGGATTCCAGTAATACATCACCTTTTGGGTAAACCAATCATTCCCCTCCTGCTGATCTCGGGGGTCTCCTACCAAACTCGATTCACTCATTCCTTTGACTATGGATTTTGAAAGACTACACCTGAAACCCCTGAGAGAAGGTTGGTCGTCGATCACGATTGGACGGGATTGGATTCTCACGTCGATCTTTTTCTTCGCCCCACTGATATGGCAGGCAGCCTTTCCGATCACTCGGTTCTTCTATCTGTTTTAGGCAGATAAAGACCTTCACTCAACCAGGAACCGCAGCAGCCCTCTATGAACTCAGAGCTTCCATCAATAATCAATAAAGACATAGCGTCAGTTTGACGCAACAGAGCTCGGTTCGGTTCAGTCTTTGGTTAACAATGCCAATGCCTTGACCAGATTGAAGCATGGGTTGCGGCATCCAATGAGGCTAATCCAGCAGAGAAGAGAAGAGCGAATTCGACTCACTTTCTTTCATGAATAAAGGAGTCAAGCGTTATGGGAACACGCGCTTTAAAGCGATCGAGGGGGCGAGAGATATGCAAGCGAACCCGATGCCACGGGGCTGGAGCCTTCGCGTTCAGAACTCATTCCTATCCTAACTATGATTTTTTGACTTCTGTTTTGTTATGACTCTTCTTGTCCTTTCCCATTCCGGGATTCGCTCGTAGATGCCTCATCGTTCTCATCTTTTCTTTTGCTGATCTGG
The DNA here is from genome assembly GCA_035590515.1 of Trichilia minutiflora. Classification (NCBI taxonomy): domain Eukaryota; kingdom Viridiplantae; phylum Streptophyta; class Magnoliopsida; order Sapindales; family Meliaceae; genus Trichilia; species Trichilia minutiflora. The sequence goes on along the minus strand of JAVXUL010010590.1, from coordinate 38,330 downwards.
TCTTTAAGAGTTTGAGTGTTGGTGCCATGCCCCCCAATGGAATGGTACTTCACAACACAAGTAGTCATTCGTCTTGCACCATCTCGGTTTAGGCCGAAGAAGGAAGGTTGAGTTTTCGCGCCCGTTCGACTCGTCCTTTCCGTCCAAAAGGCTTCTCTTTCCCAGGTTAGATCACTTTTCCCGTTCTCGGTCCTCACTTCCTTCTATTCTGGTTAATCCTATGAATCGGTAATCAGATTGGCAACAGGTAACAGGCTTGATATGGATTCAATTCCTTGATTCTGACTCGGCCTTTGATGTTTGCTCGGAACGGGGTCGACTCAATATCGAGAGACTCACCGAGGACTTGATCGCAAGCCTGATCATCTCTCGAGTCGAGCTCAATCTAAGGCAGGTCTTTTCTTGGTGTTTGGCCGTAGATTGCGGTTCAAATGCAGTTGGAACGACGGTAGCTTGCAAGACAGACGGGATCTCAAACAAAGCGAGGTTGCGCTAGCAAGGCTGATAGCTAGGGCTGCTAGCTTTCCGGAGAATCTACCTCTCTCACTGCAACTTTTCCCCCTTCTTCCTCCTTCCCCCTGCCTCGACCTTTGCTTCAGGTTTCGGGTCAATGGAACTGCCTCTGGGTTTTTCCCCTTCCCCGGATTTTTAAGTCATTTTGGAATAGACTCATCTCTAGGCTTCGCATCTTCATGAGAAAGACCCATGCCTCCGCTTATGGCTTTCATACCACCTCACGTGCTCTCCTTCTCTCGCCTCCCCCGCCATTGCCCTTGCATCGCAAAGAGGTGAGGTAGCGCTTGCCATAGGATCAGTCCAAAAGAGCTATGGACGAAATGGAATTGGAAGAGCAAGACGAACTAGGGCTGATTCACCTTGTGATAGCGATGGCAGATAAACCAGAGACGTAGGTGCTTGATCCTTCTCCTTCTCAAAGCAATCAGACCTCTGAGTTAGGTTGGGTAATGAAAAGTCTGACCCAGGCGCGTCTGAATACAAGAAGAGAGGCTTGATTCTGATATCTAAGGAAAGTCCTTGGAACCTAGCTAGGAGTCCTTCCTTCCTTATCAGAGAGGGGCCCCTTAGGAAGCCCGAAGGGGTATTGAAAAAGGGGTCTTTTTTGAGGTGCAGTCCTTCTGTGTGTAGAACATTGGCTCCAGGGTCCAATGGGTGCACCTGACCGTCCCCAGTTCAGTTGGAGTTGTCGATGTCGGACTAGGTGCTTTAAGGCATTCATTCCCAGTCTAAGTCGTAGGGTAAGCCCTTCGCTCGTTCGTCGCTAGTCTATTGTATTCTCAATCGCATTTTTTCTCTGTGTGGCTACAGGAAGAATGAAAGGAAGAAGTGGTGTAGATTCTACCCGTCAAGTCTGTCTTGTCTAGTTATTTGATAAGCAATGCTTTGAATGTCGGAACGTACGTGGGAGTAGAAGGGTTACGCCTTCTATCGTTTGATCAATCCTCTCTCTGTAACCTCGGAACATAGGTTCTTTCTTCTCCTCTGGTTGTCAAGATAGATCTTCTTGCACTCCCTAAATAGGCTTCTCCCGATTTCTTCAATCACACTCTTTCTTCTTTGGTGGGGCTCTTTAATGGATGAAGGGTAAGCAAACCCCGCTCTGGAGCTTGGGTCTTCATAGTCGATCAAGTTGGTGCCTTTTCACTTGTGTACGTAACCACGAAACGTACTCGCTCAGGAGAGACAAGATATGGAAGATTGAAATTCTACGCGCTCGGTCCGAACATCAAAAGAAGATGAAAATTTGCTCAGCACCAAAAGACTCACTCTCTTCTTTACAACGATAGCTTACTTAAAGTGAAAGAGATGGATATGGGAGTCACCCATAAACCGTGTGGGAGTCCTTTGTACCAGTTAGGAAAATCAAAGTACAAGCGTGAGATCGCCAAGTCAGATTCAGCCTTCATTTCCTTCTATGGGTCTTAGTGAGATAGATCCCATCAAGCGCACCAGGTAGCGAAGGTAGTGAATCACACCTACTGGAAGCTGGAAGCGCATAGCACCATCACGCGATAAGGGAGTTCACTACAAGCGCATGAAGGAGCACCCTCTCGCCTCTCATAAGCGCATACGATAATAGAATCTCATCTAAGATCATATCACACCAATGGGGAAGTAAGGAAGCGAAAGCTGGATCGACCAATAAATGAATGATAGGCCAGAGGGATGGGCTCATTCGACTAATCAGAGATCCCTGCCTGGTCCAATAGAAGAAAGCAGAGTCAAAGGGAAAGGGACTGTCAAAGGCTATCTATCCCCCATTCTACCAGCAAACCAGCTAGCAAGTACGCTCGAACCTGGAGTCAGAATAGTAGTTACCCTGGAGCTAGAGGAAGAAAGAGGAAGTTCAAAGGAAGGCTCTCAGTCCCAGGTCAGATCTTTTCGAAGGGATAAAGAAAGAGAAACCAGCATGCTTTTTGAAGTCAGTCCCTCGTTCAAAGAAAGTTGAGATTGTAAGGCTAGAAGGAAGGGAAAGTGCTAGAGATTGTCATTCCATGGTTGAAGCCCCTGGGGATAGGTAAGTAAGTTTCTATTAAGCTAATTCCCTCATGCTAGGAGTAAACCTACCCTAAAAGAGCGCTGTATGAGAACCGGCAAACCCAAGTAACCGTATTCCCTATGTCTTATCATTCTCTTTTCAACAAGGAGGATTTCGGATATTTAGTTGTTAGTGGGATTCAGAATATTGTTATTGTAGCAGTAGTTGTCATGCCAATTTTCAATTCAATTCCATTCCAATAGAATAGCGAATCTCCTAGTCCTTCTGCCTTTGATGCAGTTAAGAGAGTATTAAGATAAGTCCATACTCTTGCATTGCAGTGTCAGTGGTAAGGGTTGGATAAAAAACTTTCTACTTGCAGCATTAGGAGTGGGAGAATGACCAGGATTACCAGAACCACGCCCCTTTCCTCTTCCCCTTCCTGGTACTTTCTTTCATAAGGCAAGGCCTTTAGACTAGCCCTTCTGGAAACAGATTCAATAGCACCGGAGTCGTTCAAAGAGCTAGAAATTTCTTTTTTCCCACCCGGAGTGGAATTCGGGGATAGGACTTTGCCTGCTATGAAGATTGCTGCTACTTTGATTTCTCTTCTTTTTCCGGTAAAAGCACTTTGCCCTGACCATCTCACTTTCATAAAAATGATATGCCATTTGCCCGAAGTTAGTTATAGGCGTCATGATTTTTTCAAGAATTCCCGGTGACCTGCACCTACCTTATTTAGTGCGCTAGGGATGTTAGCTGCTCTCCTTCTGCTTCGGAAATGCTTCGAGAGAGACTACTTGAGAAAGGTCCGCTACACGGAAGAGCCAAATCTATCTGAATGACTTGTGCCGGGATTCTCATTCCTACCCAGGTCTTGGACCACAAAATCGAATTGATGCATGTCACCAATGCTTCGACCAGTCCCCAACTGGAACTATCCTTACCACCGAGATAGACCAGGAATTTGAGCCTTATGGATAGCTTCTACCCAGCTCTTTGATCCACATTAATTGTAGCGCTCGATAAAGTGCTTTCAAAGCGGTTCCTAACCGAGTTGAGGGGGCGAGATATATTCCATGCCCAATCTGACCAAAAAGAATGCTAATGACAACGCTAATATATATTCCTTCTCAAGATGGAATATATATCCCAGAACGAAGAAAGGAATCAAGCTCTTTCTCTTTTGACCTGGTACGTGGCGGCTAATCCTTCCTCAAGGGAGGCGGGTAGAGCTAGGTTAAGCTGGATAGGTATGCTAGATTACACTACTCGTTCCGTACTAGGACCAAGATCGGAACTCAACTTCAAGCCAAGGATCGACGAGAAGGGCATCTTGCAACCATAAAAACGAGATGACCCCAACCGGCCAGAAATGAGGCGCCGCTTGAAGATCGGTCTTCTCAAGGGAATCTTTCATGCTGTCTGAAATCCTTGTTTTCAATCTGTATATCCAACCCAAGAGTGTACCGGAGCGAGCACTAAAGCAAGTGGAGTGTACGAAACGTATGATCATGTTGAAGTGATAGCGGCCAGCGAGCTATTGGTTGGGGAAGAGTACCTAGGAGTCAATTATTCAGAAGATAGAGATAACAGAGCTTTCGGACAGACATCCGGTGCATCAATAGACAGACCGCTCCGCGGGGACTTCCAAGCCCAATCCGAGTATTCGCGCCTTTAGTATCGTCCTCTCCCTTTGAAGGAAGCTTGCGAAGGGAGACAAGACAAAGACATAGACATAGACATAGAGCTTCGATCAAGAAGGCCACAATCTTATACTATACCCTCCCCGGGACCCATATCCCTAGAGGGGGACCTAGTCAGGCAGGCCACATCTCATTACGTACAACTTTAAAAAAGAGGTAATTTCCTCTCATAGAGAGATTATCTTGAACAGGTTCTCACCATGTCTCTATAAGGTCTATAGGGGGTGCTCCTGGTTTTAAGACTGAACAATTAGACCTATCCGATTCCTCTCTTAAAGCTATAAGAGTAAGCGATGTCATTCTTGAAGATAAAGTCTTTTTCCGGGTTGTCCCCGATCCGATCTATCTACCGAAGCGATGGTAGAAGTCTTTGATAGAAAGCTAGGCTTGTAGAAAAGGGTTTACTCTAAAGAGATAACGTCATAATTTCAGTACTCCTTCATCTTATAATAATCAGAATACAATCATTTTTGAACGAAAAAGAATAAATTTTCAACAGATGTACCGGAGTACTGTCTCCGAGAGTGGATTAAGGTTTTCCGTGGTAAAGAACGGAACGGGTCTCGTGGTGATCTCTTTGTCCAAACCAAGGATGGCTAATCGGGCACTGAGCAAAGTTGGCATCCTGACCTGGAGTATAGGTTTGGGATGTACCCACCCTTGGCTTCGTTATGGCAGATAAAATCACATATGGCCAATACTCTTCAGTTTCATTTTTGTCTCACTCTTACTTTTTTTGTTACTTTGAAAGTGTTAATAGACTCTTATGTCCTTCTTGGAAGCTACTAAGGGAAGTCTAATCCCCTCCTAACATAGACTCACTTGCCTTACGAATCCATGTTCTTCGTTGTGCTTTTTCTATTTTATTAGCGAAAGCTATATTGAGATTTTCCTTTTTCCATCGATCTACTGCCATTTATCTTCTACCTTATCTTATCTATAAAGTTTAAAGAAAGTAAGATCCTCGCAAGGATGAGGGAGAGAGAAGGATCCAGGGCATTGACCCCAGGGGAATCACCACATAGGGTACATCTCGCGAGGAATTATGTTATTTAGGTTTTGTTTTCTGTTGGTTTTGATTCTATCTTGTATATCTGGAGTGAGTTTGTGGATCTGTTTTAGAATAGGGAATCTTGTTTGCTTTGGGTTCTGTTCTGTGATTTTGGTTGAAGTGGTAATTGAGTGCCCAAACGGAAGTCTCATTCCGAATACCAAATGATCAAGAGTGGAACAAGCGACTTGAGGATGGTGCTCTTCCAGTCTCATCTTCATCTCTTATATCTTGCACGGGTTGATTCACTGCAATGGCTTTGGTCATTTGCTCTGCTAAAATGGGATAGCTTCTAGGTCTCTTTGTGGCAGAGAAATAATGGATCCTTGGGACCGTATCTCTTCAAAGCGATTGTTGAATTTTTTAAGATTAGTAGGGGAAGACAGTCCAACTTCTTACTCCACTTGGTTGACAAGAAAAAAGGGGAACAAGTATCTCTAGGTCATTTGAAAAGTGTCCTATGGACAAAGTGACTCCTTATTATATTACTAAGCTTTTTTACTTTATAGAATACTATATATTATGTATTATGTATTCGAATAAACTATTAGAAGGCGAACTCGTATAGAATATATAGAAATATCATCAGATAAGAGGAATTCCCAACTATCACTGGATCTGAAATGAAAAGCCCTCATTCAAACCGACAGAAAAGAAAGGTAGAAGGAAGGACAGAGACTGCTGAAAAGGGGCTTGACCCAGGAAGCCAAGCAGACTAGTTGCTTCAATGGAACTAGCTCTTAAAATGGGCTTAGCAGGAATAAAAGAAGTAAACACAATACCTGAGAATCAAAGACAGAAGGAAGCCCAAGGACCTAAAAGTTTAGGCAATGTGGAGGTTCAGTGGAAATTTGGCAAAATGTCTTTAGGAATACTTTACAGGACTGTCCTTAGACAGCCAGGACATACCTGGGAGAAATGACTTCATTTTGGGAATAGACGGAGTCTTCCTTACCCGGGTAAGAAGTCGGATTTGAGAAGAAGTTTCTAAGAACCTTGATTTCAGATCGAATGAAAAAGGACCTGTAGAGGAAAGAAGACCAGTCTTTGTGTACCCCTCCCTCCCATTTCCTTTCAAGTCAAGCTACTTTCTGCACATTGTAGCAGAAGCTACTTCGTTCAAGAAAAAATGTTAGCAGTTGCTCGTGAAGCAGTGGGTGACGTTTTAGAGGAAAGCCGGCGCACTACTCCACCTCAGGCCAGACATAACCTTACCTAAAGCACGAGGGTTGATGGTAGTTTTTGAAGAACCTAAAAAAAAGGGAATAATAGCATTCTCGTCCATGTGTGAAATTTAACACCCAGAGCTCTTTTGCGGGGGAATCGAAGCAGACCCCAATCCCCGTCTCGCCTAATTCGGGGCGTAACCCAATCACTGGTCCAGTCAGAATCCTGAGGTGAAGATTCTTTTTTCCTCGATCGACATCTTGCCAAACGGAATCCTGGCTAATGGACGCTTTCCCTTGGCTAGTTCAAGTGCGTCAGAAGGGGATTTCTCTCCGGATCCGGAGGCTTTATCGATATCGACACCATAATGGACTTTTTCAGGAGTAGTTAATCTCTTTCTCTAAGTTAGAAAGTTATAAGTAGGAGTTTGTCTGCCGGTCATAGATAGATATAGATCATAGAAGCGATCTCTTGCATAGCATGGCATGCTCCTGCCAATGGACATCTAAAATGAATAAACTCTCCTCAACAACTAGGATTGGATATTCCTTTCTTTAGATTAGATGTAGGTTCCGTCTAGGGAATCCTCCTATCAGAGCTTGGTAGGCCATCTTTCAACAAATCTAGTAATAGGTTCGCGGAGAAGAAAGGAGATATTCCGCTTATTTTATTGCTGACTCTCCCGAATCTGTGACTGGCGCAGTCGGTTCCTTCTCTAATCAGGATAGAGTATCACTCACTATGAATCCATAGTATATTCTTCGTCATGGTCATCTTTAGGACGTAGTTCTCAGCCTAACCACGCTGGTCTCCAATCAAGTTGTCTGGGTGAGACTCTTTATGTGTCACCTCCCCAGAAATCATGCACCTTCAGATAGGACGTTGTGCATGTCGTACGAATACTAATCAAGAGGGATTGGGATTAGTTAGGGATGACTTAACTTTTTTGGGTTGAAGTTCGAAAGAGAAAGTCTATCTAATCAAGTCACCCAAAGTGACATGCTTCAAACAAATAATTCGTTCTCCCCTGCCGAAGAAGAACCTGAAAGTCATCCACTTAGATTAGCTATATATATCATAAAAGACCTTGTTCGTGCCAGAATTCTAATCAAAGGTCTTCTTAGTAGCTTCCGCCTGTCCATTTCCCTTGCTCCGTTAACAGAGTCGCAGAAAGCAGACAGAACTGAGCCAGACTCAGTAGGCTTGCTCCGAAGCTTCTTTCGGCTCTCCCTGAAATCTCGGTTATAAACACCCGAGAATGCCTGTTCTCTTTGAGTTGGGGAATAAATTCCTTATCTTATGTTGTCACAAGAGGGGACTACTCTCCTAGCCAAGCGGGCAAGTAGTCCTGTCCTTACGGCATCCACTGTCCTGAAAGAACAGGGCCTAGTTCCTTTGCCTAAAGTCGACTGAAAGTAGAAGAAAAATGACCATCATCCTCAAAGTGGAAGATTCGGGTTGCCTTCTGAAAACCTCGGTTTGCAGCTTCAAGCCTAGCCGACTCAGTCGAACGGGATTGGGTTCCTGTGCGAGGTGGCTTTCCGATAGGAATTAGGCTTTCCTCCGTGGGCGGGCCTACCTTAAAGCTAAAGAGAGGTAATTCCTTGTAGGGAGAACTATATGCGGGGTAGAAAGAATGGTAGGGCAGAGGGGTGAACCTGTCCGCTTGTAGAGCTTTGCAAGGCGAAGGTTGTTTTCGGCGATGCTAGTTTCATGTAGTTATTTCAGGGAGGCAGAAGCTGCTGTAAAAGGGAAGGGCTAGCCGAATAGGAAACGGTAGGGACCTTTCAAGCAGGAGTGAACAGGAGCTGCATGAGAGTGGAGTTCCGTAATGTTCTTTGAGCCGTGGGGCTTGCTGCCTTACCTTCATCCGTTACTGATGCCGGAAGACAAGGATCTGAATCTAGAATCTAGACAGCCTCTTTGCTCGTTAGTTTATGCCAATATGCCCTTGAGTGGAAGAGATGGAGGAGAGCTACTCGATGGATACTCCCCTCTGATGTAGCGAATGGGCTTATTGCCCAAGGAAATGCTTGACTGGCAGGTTACCCTCGATGGACAGGAGAGAGGAAAGAAGAAATTGGACCACTTTCCTTTGGTGACGGACTAAAGAGCTTCTTAGACACCGGTGGTACTTACATGTGAGAATAAAGATGAGACGCTCTACATACATTTATATAAGAGATATCCCATCAGCTATACGTACGAGATATTGAACCAGCTCGACTGATCTGCTTGTCTCTTTTCGAGACTGAACGTCAATGAATCCTCGGCACCTTCGGGTTATCCATTTTTGTGCTATTTTCTCTGCCACCAGAGCCCTCTGTGTGCTGTCGCTAGTATTGTGAAATTCTTAGGTGCCGGGTGGATAAGTGATCGAGTGGTACGCCTCTATCGAGCCCCGCCCCAGAGCCCCCATCGAGCCAAAACAAAAAGCTTTCCACCGATGGGTTTGACTCTCATATCAGCGGTCTTTCAATCATTCTCGGAAAAAGTCTTTCTTGGGCACCCAGCTCTAAAGAAGATATTAAGATCTCTTGTACCAGCCTCTTCGACTCGTTAACGAGCTAGCTTCGGAATTTAACGTCCCCCAAGCAATTTCGGTGACAAAGCTCTCCTCTTCAATCATCAAATCCAGTGAGAATACATGAAGCTTGACCAATCCTCCTGTCTTGGGGAGCTACGGTTCTGCTGTCTTGGGGAGAGCGTCAAAGTCTTCTCCAAAATGTTCCTGGTCATCAATAGACCTGTCTGCTTATCCAATCCTTGTTTTTGTTGTTAACTGAAATGAAACTTTCTCACGAAGTGGTGACTTGGGTGCAGTGGGTGAGTCTACTAAGCTACGGGCCGTGGTCATGACTGAGAATGAAACCTCTTGAAGGATGGTCTAAGACTGAAGAATTCAATTCGGACGGATTGAACAGCTTTAGTTAGGGAAGCTAAGGATCTCTATGATTGCTTCATCAGAATCCAGAAAGCAGCAAGTCAGACTGAGTTCAATTTTCCAGCTTACTCTCTTTTTTCATTAAAAAAAAAGGGGATAACGGATAAGAAGGGAATAGAATCATTTTCCGTGGTACTTTTACATAAGGGGCAATCCGAAAATACGGGACAGACCCGCCGAATACTACACCGGGGCAATACACTAAAAAATAAAAGATAGCAGACTTCCTCGAGGTGAATGCTTTCATTTTTTCTACTCCTCCCCTTCGAGATCGAGACGTGCCTTTGTGTGATATTTATCGTCAATCCAGAGCTTCTTCCGGTAATTCTGATAACAAGCCCTTATTGCTTCTTGCTTGGAAGAGATAATCGGACAAAATCCCCTTTCCACTTAGGTTTTTGGAATCAGTTTGAACTATTCTAAATTAGCCTCTCACGTCCATGAAAGGGGAGCGCACCCTACTCCGGTAGGCTGAAGGCTGATTGCATTTATGCATTTAATGTGACTCTGTATTTAAGGTCGGTCTTCTACGACCTCTCCTATAGAATTGAACACGAATTTCTGAGTGGCTAGCTTTCCTCCTTCTGTGCTTGATATTTAGAATATGGCATACCAACCATTCACTTACTTACTGGAATGAAATGAGGGAAAAGAAATGGGATCCACTATCGTAGGTAACGTTTGAAATCACTGATGTCCAGTTCCATCGGAGTAGCTTATGGACTCGTGGTCTTCTACAGATTTGCCTTTGAAAGGCGATCCTTGTACTTTGAGCCTGGAACCTAGGCCTCAGAACAGCACTAATGAAAGTCTGACTGTTCTCGTGCTACTGGCTTAAGACCGGATTGCTACTGGGTTCCAAACCTTTCTCTGAACGCAGATCCAAAGGTAACCGAGGGAACGAGGTTTGTAGGAAGAGGAGTGGTCTAGGAAGGAAGGAGAAGTGGGATGTGAGAGAAAGTCTTACGATCCAACTATTTGTGGTACCCCTAAGATCCTTGGCGCAGAGGAGTCTTCATCTTGGCATCCATCGCAACTCCCCATGCTGGTAAGTTGCGGGTCGCTCTGATCACTCATCGGTTCCAACATGCGCATATCAAAAAAATGAGTAAGGAGGTCTTGGAAGAGGGTAGAAAGACTGGGCTAAATCTGCTTAAGGCTCAATACGATAGTCATCAAATTTCTTTAACCAAAGATACGAAAATATATTGATCTTGTATGTGCATCTATTACACACCACAAGTTAGTGTGATAGTGTGCATTTGTACCAGTATGTTAGAAATCCACCCTAAATAGATCCCATGCCTGCCTCTGTTCCCCTGCTTGTCCAGTAAACCCATTCTTCAGTACCTTATTATCCTCTTGTCTCTAGAAGCGTCCGATTACTGTAATGTTCTACCCTAAACTGGTAACCCTCAGTCGCACGATCTTAGTTGAACCGAAGAGAAGTGTAGAAGGTGGGGAAAAAGGCAAGGTGTGTACGGATAGGCAGAGACATAATGGATTCCTTACGGAGAGCTGAAGTGGGCATTCTGAGTGGCAGTAGGTTCTAGTCGAAAAGGAGTCACTGCCTAAGATCTATTCGGGGCCGATGAGCACAAGAAGGCGGGCATTGATCCAGTACTCTAGCGAGCCTGCCCTATTCCATGGGTGGGAGGCCGATACTGCTGTGGTCGCGCGGACCCTCCAATATCCCTGCGGAAACGGTGTGGTGAGGATATGCGATCGAAGGCGGTGGCTCCATACGGATGGAACGGGGTACAATGGGGACTTGGTAGCGTTCGGGCTTCTGTCAAGGGAACCTTCTCTATCGAGAGCGAGACAGCAAGGGTTTTGTGTATAACTTTCCAAGTAGGGTAGCGCACAAAGAGCACACCTCTTTTTTGGGGAAAGGGGAGCATACTCCGATTTTCTTCCTTCCATAGCAACCTAGTCGCCTTCGGTCGACCTTCCTTCTGGTCGCCTCCCTACCGGATCGCTCCTCCGTCCTCTCATTTATTGGTCGACGACCCGGCCGGCTTACTTGACTAACAAGTAGCCTTAATGAAGATGAAGGCAAGAAGAAGGGGAGTTCGAGAGAGCGACTGGGATTCCAGGAACCTCTTTTTAAGGATAAAGCGTTGGAAGGATAGATCAAGGCCTTGCACAAAGATCGATTTCGCCTAAACAACTACCTTGCTTGGATCTTCCCTTGTAGTGAATTAGGCGGGCCCTTGCTTGGTGGGGGCGGGTGAGAATCCCGGTTAGCAGTTTTGATTGCCTTTGTTCGTTTTTAGGTTCTTTCCTGTAACCTGTTAGATCTATGGAACCAGTCCATTAGACAACATACAAGCCCGAACAGTGATATCGGCAAAGGTAGAACATGAGCTGCATATAGAATTCGAACATCCATTTATTCTTTGAAAAGCTCCGACTCCTTTGCCCACTTCCCGGGAGCTAAAAGAAAGTGCTCACTTTCTCCACTGAACCAGAGAATCCTTCCGTACCAATTCGGCTAGATTCGCGGAATCTGATAAGTGAGAGCTTCTAGAATGCCATTCATTTCGCAATAAGAAACTTTTCCACATGGAGGCTTAAGGCGAGACCCAAAATTGTATTGGATCGAGCTCGGCCTTGGTGAAAGAATTCTAGGTGTCAATGGACCGATTTCACTTTCGGAGCACTTTCTCCAATGTGCGCAAACAGAGATGGCACTTTCAATGATGGACACCGGCCCTTGTGTTAAAGTAGCATCGAGTTGCGCTTGGAAACCGGCAACTTTCTAGCTGCCAGATAAGTGGTACCTTTAGAGTCTGGTAGGTCAGTTAAGACTAAGAAGTTGCCTAAATCTCTTCCTTATCCGCCGCTGCCTTCCTCGCTTCGCCTTCGGCTTTCAGTGAACTAACCTCTTCCTTTTGCAGCCAGACAACTGGCAGATAAGCCGGGCATCTAAAGAACATAAGATCCGAGTTGCCGCCAGGCATCAAAGTAATATTGTCAACGAGGGCAATTGGCACAACCAGGCATCTCAAACATTGAGAAGGGGGGAATCCGGCTTTCATTAGGAATGACATTCTTTGAATCCGAATGGCAAGGCTTGCTAACGAGCAGGATCGGTTATGCCATAAGGAGAGAGACCTTCAAGCACCTTCGGAAGATTAAGGCATGCATAACTCCTAACTCACTAATTCTCACAACAGTCAGTCGACCGGGAACACCTAACTAAGACTCGCACCATTGGGCAACCTATCGGACTCGGCAAGGTCACTGACGTCTGGCAACTACAAGAAAACAATGGTCACTCCTAATAGATGTTGAAGCATGGGCGTCGGCTTGAGGCCAGTTTCGAATGACCTATTCGACCCGGAAACAACGCTTTTTGCTTAAGAGAGGGTCCTACAAGGGGGCCAAAGTTTTCATCTTGGAGTGCAGCTAGGGCATACGTTGAGCCAGCTTTGCCAGATCGGACCGCGTTCGTCTTAGAGCACCAGTCAAGCTCATCACTAGGTAACGAACGAGTGAGATGGTGATCAGAGGTAGACAGCTAGGCAAGCTCCACAAGGGCTGAGGCTGTAGAAAAAAATCCAAGAAAGAAAGTATTAAGCAGACAGAATCTAGGGCTGGATAGAGCAACCGGGATTGAGTACCCGACTAACTAAGAAAAAGGGCTTCTTGCCCGCTCTAAACTAAAGGGAACTTCAATCCTTTTTCCAATGCAGAAGTTTCGTCATTTCAAGAGATCATACTAGGGACGAGCATTACCTACGAGAAGGAAAGAAAATAGAGAAGACGCCTTGTTAACCCTTCTAAGAAAAGAGGTTCTTTCAAAAGATTTATGGTTTAACTGAAAAAAAGAGTCAAGCGCGAAAGGTTGCTTTACGACCAACAAATCGAATAGATAGAGAGGATCTTCCAATCAAAATAACCGAGGCGGGAACAGCGCTAACATTGGCTTAGCAGCACGGTTTAACAAAGAAGAATTGAGTGCTTTCAGCCCCATCTCCGTCAATCTTAGGCGAGGTGCCTTCTGCTCTCTTCGATTTTGCAAGCAACTGACTTTCGCTCCTTGGTCTATTGTCTATCGATGTCCTGCCCCACCTCTATTTAGTGCTTGAGTTAGTTGATAGAGACCTGTACTGGAGGAATAGGCCACTTGTTTGTTGGCAAGTTCGGAGGCTTTGGTGAGAGGGGAACTAATGCTAATGGTCTCGGACCGTGAAGTGATTAATCCCAAAAATGGGCATGCAATCCCTATGGAAAAGCAAGTATTCCGATTGGAGGTTGCTTTGCTTCCTCTGATGATTCATTCCGCCCTTCCGTATAGCCGGAAAGGTATTGAATCTTATGGATTCCTTTCAGTAGTTCTCTACATGAGGACGGCACATCAACAGGTCTGATTTCGGCGGTTCCTCCTCAAATAGTGAAAAAGTGAGGCTAAAGGGTTAGGGGAGGAGTGGAACTTACTTAGATTGATTCTTCGTACCGGGAGGAAAAGGTATGCATATTGCATAGAAATAGAATACGCCTAGTTTGATTGTAGTGCAGGCTTGCCCGAAGGGATTGAAAATACCAGTGAGCATAGCTAACCGGGGACGAGACGACTTCATCCTTATTTACCGAATGAGACGAATCATTGCAGCTTGACCTCATAGAAATAGAAATTGTATATGAACTCGTTGTGGAGAAGGAAACTTTTTCGATCTCTTGGCCAATAGTCATTATCTTTCTTTCACTTATAGCCTCTTTAAACAGTCAACTATGAAGGGTTGTCTCGATCAGTGTCTTCGTTCCGATCACCTTAAGGTCAGGATACTGAAGTGGAATGGCTTGATATTGACAAATCCTAGGAAATTGGCTACCTATAGGATTCGTGGAGACCAGGCATCTAAGCTAAGGTGTCGAGAGACTTCTATGGAATGATTATTCAGAGGTTGTACTCGACTTTAACCTTTTGCTAAACGATTGAGAATACCTTTCCAAATCTCTCTCTTAGGCACGCTTTCGGGAAGAACCTAGAATAGTCTAGTATAGAGTCGGGCTCTTTTTAATACCACTAGAGCTCCTATTATAGCTTCATAAGAAAGGTTGGGGTGGGGCCTTTCATGATTCGTTAGCATCGTAGAATAGAGAATTGGTAAGAGTTACCGCCCCTTACTACTAAGATAAGAATGGATCCTTCTGAAGCCATACCAATACAATAGGTCATACTATCTAGCATAAAAGGGGAAGAAATGAAAGGATTCGTAGGAATTTAATCAATAGTTTGGATATCCACGAGGAGGATGAAATTCATCTTTCAACAGCATTTCCAACATCAAACTGAAGCAAGGCACTGATTTCACTAAGGCTGGGAACTTATTTAATGTTCGATGGTTGAGAGCTAACTTCATGCGTAGAAGCTCTTGCAGTATCAAGTTTTGGTGTTCTATCAGTAAGCGCTGTTCTGTTCTTGGTGTTACCGCGGTTGGTATTACCGAAAGAATAGGTTTTGTTCCACTATCAGCTCTTGGGTTCATAACCGGTGGTGGTCTTATATCCGTTTCCGGTGCTTGAAGTACTCGTATCCGCGGTTGGCTCTTTGAGATCAATTGAACAGGCTATTAGCCTCCGGTTCTAGGAATATAGGTAAGAATTCTTTTTATTTGAAAAGGCATCTCGGCGAAAGAGAAAGAGGACTGAGACCGAGGAACTGTTATCGTGCTACTGGCTTAAGACCGGATTGCTACTGGGTTCCAAACCTTTCTTCAATCGAGTACTTTTTGAGGCTTGTTGGAATGACAAAGAGACTGCAGACGATTCGTTGCATCAATACACTAACCCAGATCCGACTAGCTTACTCCTTACTTCTTGTTAGACCGCTTTAGAGTAAAGTAAGCTTAACACTAAATAAAGAAGGTAGAGCGAGCGCCAGTACCAGCAGCCTTACCATAAGAAGTTTGATAAGTAGAAGTAGTTGCTTCTTTCATTCTTCCTAGTACCATTCCAGCAGGAGTTGATAGGTAAGATGTATGATAGGTATAATAGCTCTCGGCATGTAGGTAGTACAGATAGGGCTAATTTGAAGAAGATAGCTTGGATAGCATTTCTAAGAAGTCGTTTCTAGGTTGGTTTCAGTCGTCCTTCCTTGCCAGACATTGAGAGTTGCTTGCCATCAAATCAAGTAGAAAGGTTAGATCCCGTCTCATTAGTAAGATAACCTCTTTCTGCCAGCTATCTAGTTTCATGTGGTAGTTTCTACCCCAGTTGGAATTTTCTTTGCTGCGGTTGGAGTAGAAGGTGGAATCTTAAGAGAAGCCCTGCCAATTAAAGTTTGAGTTGGATTCTTTCTTCTTTAAAGTCAAAGTCATGGAAGTGACTGGCTACACAGACTTGGAATCAGCCAACCAATCTCCTGTTACCGGCAAGCAAGAAAGCATTCCATCGAAGCAAAGCAGTTCCTTGAGTTTGTCCATCGAGCCAGTAGCACGCTTGCAAAGGGTTGAAAGCGGACAGATGCCATCGAATCGTATGTGAAAAAATTGCTTCAATCCGCTATTAGAGTTCTCCTTGCCGCTCTTACCCTTGCCCCCTTACCCTGTGAAGTGGTTTCGCTTCTCTTCTTTGAAAGATCGATCTTCTCTTCTGTTTATGGTAAGCGGTCTGCCCTTCCTCATCAAATAGGGAAATTGGAATAGTACAGGAACGGAAAGACAACTATTGAGTATGCCCCTCATAGAGTAAGTAGGGAATGAACCATTCTCCAAGAAGTACAGCGAATAGTACGGTAAACAGGAGCAAAACGGTATGCAATCAATTAAAGGCAGGATGTAAAAAATTCCTCTATCTGTCCCTTCATTCTCTTGTCCTGTATCCGCTGGAACTGATCTTTCTTAATTTCATTAAGGTGAGGGAAGCAGGCGCTTTCCTAAATCCATTTCACCGGGTGTTCACTCAAACTCCTTAATCATTGAACCCGGATCGGAAATTGACTCCCCTAAGGCCTAAGGCTTACTTAGGTAAGACTTCTTCCTTCTCCCCTTCCTCCACCATATGCGAATGAAAGAGCTGCTTCTTCTTAAAAAGATCCGTCCTAACCCGGGAATGAGATTTTTTCTTGAGACAATATAGGTCAATGAAAAGGGATATTCTTTCGCATTCCCGACGGGCGGATACAGGATATTCTTTTGCATTACCGAGGTAAAGGATATTCCTTCTTACAGCATTTCCGAGTGAAAGGTTATTTGGTATCCTCATCGCCGGATAGTCATTGTTTTCCCGACTTCCCCCTCGGGACGGATTCCTTACTTCGTAACTCTCCTGATGCCGAGCTACTACGTACCTGTTCTGGTTGCTTGTTGACCAACGAATGACTCTTTTTCTTTCTCTTTTTGAGCAAACTCCGTGTTTTTCGCCTCGGAAGCTATGTGGAGCATTCCATTTTTTCTTTTTCAACGAAAGCAGGGTCTAAACCAAATTGTCAACCAGTGGGCAAAGGCTGGCCAGCCAGTCAAGGCAACCACTAATCAGTCTCTCGCTGGAAAGATTACCAATCACTAGAGCTAACCTCTCTTTATCGTTGTAGGGGTCTGGTTTCTGCTAATCTTTCTCAATCCTAGTTCACATACATTCTTAACGAAATCGGAAGATGAGAGTTCCCCAACTGCTAAATACGGGTTCCTTTTTTTTCTTACTGACATTACGAAAAAGAAGGGGTTTTCCCCCTTGCCAGATAGTTCTATGAAGCCCACTTCCCCCTAGGACCATGCTTGTTAAAGCTCAAAAGGGCCTCCATCATACTCGTTTTCTGAAGCCGAGTTTCGCTTACGTTGTTCCTCTCTCGAGCTACTTCCCCTCGGGCCGTAGTCTGAACAAGATCAACGGGATAGAATACTGAAGCGGAACATTCGCACCAAAGATCTTTGGTTAGCGGAACATTCACATTTTACTTATTTTATGGTTTCCTTTTCAACGGTAAAAACTCTTTCAAATAGGCGGGCTCAAAGACCTTCTTTCGCATTGGCCGGTTTGGTTTGGTTTCTCGGAAGTGCGTTATTCGTTCTTTGCATTTGCAGAACTCATCACTCCCTTCCTCTGTCGAGCATCTTCAAACCTTTCTTAACCCTGAGAAAAGAATATGCTTTCTCTTTCTCACAGGTCAATGAAATGGTACTACGTCACGAGACCGAGTTTACGAGGTGAAGGGTATTCTAATAATGTTAAAGGAGGGTAGCTAACGAATCGCTATCCCACCCCAACGTTTAACGAAGAAATAGCTATAGCCCACGAGTATCTCTTTCTCAATTCCTATTCCTCCTCTTCTCAAAGGGGTGATAGGTTTAGTCAAGCTCGCCAATAAAGAACCACAGGAACCGGCAGAGCCGATCGAATCAATCAACCGCTCCGCAAACAAGAAGAATGGAGGAGACTGATTCAAGAGCAGGAACGAGAACTAGCTTGACAACACGAGAAAAACATACGTAGTCTTCTTTCTTTAAAAGAGTTCCTCGCCGATAAGAATAATTTAGCCTTATCCGTTGGTTCAACTCCAGCCAGTTACGAATTCCGCTTAGGTGGGTTTCTCTGAACAAGACCCCTACTTCCGCTTTTGGGGACTACCTATTGGAATGGAAGGAAGAAAGGCTGGCCAACCAGTCAAGGCAACCACTAATCAGTCTTTCTCGCCGGACCTAAGAATATAGTCATCACCGGAAAAAGTATCCATTTGGCCGGACATTCAAGTGATCAACTCCTATTCCGCTAATACCCCTTGGTTTGCCCGCTTTCTCATAACCCTAATTCTCCTTTTGTAGGCCGGTTTCCCTCTCGCTTCACTCGAGCTAGTCCTCGTTCTTTGCTTCACTCGGAAAGACGGTTATTCGTTCTTTTATTTGCTAAAGTCGGATGTTGAGTAAAGCAACTATGTACCTCCCCTACTGAAGGATTTCGATTCTGACGTTAACAGTTCACTTTTCTTTTATCCGTTGAAGCCATTCCCTGGGGTTTGGGTTTGAAGATAGATGCTCAAGAAAAGCCCCCTTTCGTATAACCACAGAAGAAGGATCTCAGACTGATTAGATAGGGTGTGGTGTGGGTAAAGAAACTGATGTCATACCCGAGTGAATATTCTTTGTTAAAAACATTTCGTAGGGGTTTAGTAGTCTCCGTTTATGGACATTCCTCTTCCCTTTCTCAACAAGCAACCCTCTTCGTTATCTCCGGCCTAGGACCGGATAGTAGTCTGAAACCGACTTCGGCTTGGGCCGTGTTCTCTAAAACCCGATTAATTAACTGGGCCAGATTCCCCTGCAACATACCCTTTCTCAGAACAAGATTCCGATTCTGATTTGGATTCCTCTTCTTCCCCCGTCCACCGGAACTGGGTTTGTTTGGCAACAACCAAGCGCTAACGTCTGAAAAGGACGAAGAACGGACTCGCTCAACCACCGGAAGAAGGAAATAGAGGGAGAACAGCATTGATTGAGAGGGGGGACAACCCTTTCTTGATTAGCTAGGAATAGACATCGAGATTCACCTACGAAAGAAAGATTCTTAAGCGCTAACGTAACTCCCCAGTAAAGGGTATAGAAGAGAGGTTTGGTTGCTCACTAAAAGTACAGGCCGGGTCCAAACCAAATTGTGAAAGATTGAACACATAAGTTTCCCTGGCGCCCTTATGTCACTCGGGAATGGGGAAACTTATGTGACACTTTCCCTCCCCACACCTTATATAATCATTAACCGAGATCTCGTATTCGATCAATAAAGAACGAGGACTAGCTCACCAGTAAAGGAGAGGGGACGGACTAGCTTGACTGAGTTGGATAGGGACGGATACAGGTGATTAGACTGCTAACAACTAAAAGCTTTCTTTTCTCGCTGGGTTTTCACTGTGCCAAATCGGAATATCGCTACTTCCCCCTGTCCTAAGCGTAAGCGGGGGAGACCTTGTGCGTGTGAAGGAAAGGAAGGAAAGACGGAATCTTCTCAGTCGAAGAGAAAGAACTGATTCCGCTAGCTACTCGGAAAAATAGCTTATCTTAGAGAAGACCTTTCGAAAGCTCAATAGGACCAATTATGAACCCAAGAGCGGATGGAATTGTACTAGTAGATCAATATTGAATATAGGATTTTTATAGTAGTTGGAAAGTTAGAATGAGTAAAGACTTCACATTTCACAGAATATGTTCTTTTATAAAAAAGCTCGACTGAAAGGTAGGAATGCTAATCTAATCTTATCTTAATCTAATGAGTATCGACCGACCCTTTCTTTTCTAGGAAAGCAGATTTCACTACAGCAGCAGCAAGAATTGATTGAGTGGAGATGTCGGTATAGGTTTTCTGTAATTCTAATTAAGAACCACCGGAGGCGTAAGATAAGGAAAGGCTCTTAGTCCGCTCTTGATAAGAAGAGAAGGCTTAGGAGGAACTTCGGGCATACAAGCTCTCCTCTATTGTATGTCCCGGCCAAGCGCTTTTGTCAATCAATCCAATCTCGCATCTCGGCACTATAGGGGGGTTGAAAAAGGGCTTTACCTTCTCTAGTTCCTTCGTTTAAGTCGAAATCTTCCCGTCTAGCGGATGAATTAGGGGGAATTCGAATAGCCCCTTTTCCGCCAGGTGACTCCAGATTGAGAGAGTTTATTTAAAAGGCATTTATCTAGCCAACGGTCGGAGAGGGTTATGAGGGCCTTATCTTCTGTGGATGAGATATAATAAGTTCCTCTCTTCGAGCCTGTTAAGTTATAAAATAACGGAGTGAGCAAGTGCGTTTGAAAGAAAGCTTCCATGGGACGGAGGATACTGGTTAACGGTGCATTCCATTCTGACTTGAATTTGAAAGCTAATGAGCTAATTGTGGCTCGTTCGAAGCATTCTTTCTGGTAGCCTTACCGATAAGTATTGTCTACCTTTGTTTGGTGGAATGAAGGTAGGTGTCTATCTAGCCAGCCGAAGGGCAAAACAAACCAAAGCGGAAACTCTGCTAACTACTACTCTCCGACCAAAGCAGAAGTAGGGAGAAAACCAGCAAAGCAAGCAGGAGAGCGACTTAGCGAGTCCGTTCCTCACAAACCTTCTTTTTCGTCATGAGCCTATTTTCAATTTGTTCCCGGTCACGACCTCATCTTTAACCCGGGGTACTGATGATGATAAAGGGCTGCTTTCCGGGTATGAGCATTATGAAGATGAAAGCCTCCACTAATCAATCTGAGATCTCGTGTTCGAGGGGGGCTTGCTTGAACATCTTCAAACAAACCGAAACAGGGAATGGAATCTAGACTATGGCACGTCAGGAAATCGTTCTGTTCGGGGCAGCAAGTCGAGATTCTCCAACTGAATATAGGGATATTGGTCCCAGCTGTGCTTCTCATATAGGCTCCCTCGATACCAGATTTCTGGATGACCTTCTTACTTAAATCATTTACGGGACTCTTGAGCTTATTCCTTACTTTAACAAGAAAGCGCGCAAGCGACCTTCAAACCCGACAACGTAAAAGAGGGAAGATAGATGTCTCGGCCAAACCAAAGAAACCAAACCAAAGCCGAAGTAGGGCCCAAGGGGAAGTCCGGTTCTGAGGAAGAAAAACCTACGTCTCGGTGCCAAAGCATTCCTGAGGAGATTGGGGAAGAGAAAGAGCAGACAATGACAGAAAAGAAAGAGGATGGAACTTCTTCCATTAAGAATCAAGCAAGAGCCATTGGCTTAATAGCATAGGGATTGGACTGAAAGGTGAAAAAGCTACGACTAAAGCATAGGGCGTAGGAAATGGTGCTATACCTCCCTTTCTCTCCGAACCAACTGAAAACAGATGAAAAGACAGATGCCAATCCAATGAGTTCACTGTCTTTCTTCAGTCACCCTAAGGCCTAACAGAACTACTATCACTGAACTTGGCTAACTTCGGCTAAGAGGTTCTAAGGTGAGGACTAAAACCTGGATTCAGACAGATGATTGATATAGGAAATGCCAATGTTCATTGCCTGCCTATGTGCAAGCGCTCTTAACCTTCTCGAAGGCAGAGAAAAGTTGGTGAGTTGCCTCGGGTGATTTGACTAGTGGAATTTCAGTATTCGATTCACCTCTTGATTCGCCCTCTCTCCCCGGTAATAAGGGTAGAGGAAGAATAGCTAATCAGGAAGACCGGTTGCAATCAGTCTTGCAAGTCCAAGATCAGCTGTGTAAGAAAAGGAGTAAGCACATTTCCAAGTCGAATCTCCTGTCTTAGGAATGGTCTCGCGAAGCTATTCCGGCTTGCTTTGCATAGGCTTCCTCGTTGATGCTCGTCCATACGGCTAAAGGAAGAGTAGCTCGACTAGAGGAACGGGAATCTCTGTGAGGGATACGCCAGTGGAAAGCCTTAATTAGAGTGCCCTATCTCTAAGAAAGGAAAGTTAGGATAGTTCCTGTAGCCCCATCAGTCTTGTATCGGTTCGGAATCCAGTTTCATCCATGTTAGGAAAGCTTGCTTTTTTATCATTGGTTTTATTCCAGTACGTACCCCCAGAGTAAAGAGGGGCATATAGTAAGGTTTGGATGCATATTGAAATTGAAGTCAAGTAGTTGTCCCTGGATTCCTCAAATGTCATTGCGTGGAACTATTTATATGCTCCCTGAATCCTTGCTGGCAGGCAGAGATGGATAGAATAGGCAGCTATTGAATCCACTGCAGCTGTTACAGAAGGAGCTTCTCTAGAATGCCCTCTTTTGAGGTGCAGATGAGGTGGAGGAATCGGTTGTGCACAGGGAATAGTAAAAGAAGAGGGCGCAAGCACATTCATTGATGCCGTCGAATCAGCTCTTACGGTGATCGTATTCGGTGTAAAAGTAAGTGCTGCTTGCTAGAACTATAAGACCGCTATTTAATTAGATCTTGGCTTTTCCTGTGCGCGTTAAGCTCTTGTGCGCATGAATGATGATCTTTTGTTACCGACCGGATTCCCTTGACTGGTCTTTATAGGGCCAAGAGAACACTTTTTTCTTGCTTTAGAGGCCCGAATGCTTCTCTTTCTTGCCTTATAAATATCGAGGGATGAGGAACCGGATTCTTCTGCTTTCCTTAACCCTATGTAGTGAGTCGTGTAGGTGGCGTGTTGCAATTAGCTAGAATATTACCACCTTTCTCGGTTTGGTCTACTTTGACCTGGCTCTACTAGCTAACCTCTCTACTCGCCTAGCCTTAAGGCATAGAGTTCTGATCCCGATCGACTAGAAAAAGTATGTCACCCGCTTCTTCTTAGTTCTCCGTACTCTTATAGCGAGATAGGCCCTGTAGGGTACTCTTAGCTTATAGACCTATTCCATTCTACTCTTTTGAGTGAAAGAGTCACTCTGAAAGACCTATCTTCTTTAGAAAGACTCCGCCCAGTACAAGGCTAACAAGAATGCCCAAGGACGAGGGCCACAGTGGTGACAAGGATGGCTCTGGTCAGTCTTCCACCCTTCCATCAGGAAAAAAGAAAGGAAGGTAGGATTCTTTCTTATGCAATGGACCTCTGCATTCATCGGTGTCCCAGACGACTAAATCAGAGACAGTTTAGCTGTCCCAATGTCACATAGACATACCTACTAGGATGAGGCATATCGGAAATTGAAGCTACATCTCCTATCACTGCTGCAGCACCCGCTCAATTGGTGGGTTTGCGCAGTTCTTTTTTTGTTTTTTTATAGAGGGAAAAGTAGAACTTGTTTAAGTCCCAGCCAAAAGGAAAGGCTTAGTCTGAGGTGGTCCTTTAGTTTCATAGGTTAGTCTTATTGAAGAAGGAGAAGCACGCTTTTTGACTTCTAATCCGAAGGCACTTCCAGATCTAGAGAGCTTCTTATCCACTACATCTACTACAGGGGGAAGATTTCTCAATCTTTCTTTTCTTTCGGGTCCTACACTTCAAATACAAAGCAAGAATCTTAAAAAAGGCATATAGAGCACCCGGATCCTACTCTGTAGAGAGGAACGGAACTCTCTTCCTAAACTCCAATAGTTAAGTAAACTTACTTTGTTCACTCCTAAATCAGTGAATCCGGGAAGCGAACTCCTTTGGTTCGTTCAATCAAAACGACTTTATTTACTTAGAAAGGGCTGTAGAAAAGTAAGCTTAGTCTTCTCTCTCTTTCCTGTGAAATGAAAAAAGTAAGGTTGAAAAGGTAATGTGAGACTCTATAGCTACTGATTACGTAGACCGACACCTTCCATTAGACTTTCCCAGAGTCTGTCTATTCTACTCTCGCCTTGAGCCAGAGCCCACCATACACGAAGACTAGTTAGACTGCCTATACAACCTTCTTTTTTCCCCATGGAATTTTTATAAAGCCGAACAGGAGGGAAGCTGGTCATATTGGATAGCTTGGGAAAGTCGATCTTAGAGACCGTGCTTATAAAGCTTGGTTTTCATTCCAACTGGAGGCCGGGCTAAGACTTTCCCTCTACGGGCCAGTCGTTACGTTACGAATTCAGGAAGAAGACTGATGGTAAAGAAAGCTTCAAGATTGGCTGGTTCGGCGGATAAAGAGAGAAAGCTTGAGCCCAATGGACTTTTCTTATTGATTGCTAGAGAGAGGGGAATTTCTGCGCAGATGGACTTGCTTGTTCGCGCTAACAACTAGTACTTCTTAGATTGAGCCTGTTGGCTTACTCTTGATCCTTCCTCATGCTGTTCGTGGTGTGAAGGGTTCTAAATGCTCACTGGCTGCTTTCTCTTTTCTTTACTGGGGACAGGGAAAACCAGATACCACATCTACAAGACCCACGACCACCAAGTTCGTAGCCTGGTACTCTATCCAACTGAGCAATGGGCGCCTTCCGGACCAAGCCAATAGCAAACTCGCCCCACAAAGTGGTCCAATTCTTGTCTTTCAAGCTTGGCTTAGTCAAAGCAAGCGGGAAACCAATCAAATAATCAAAATTTGTGCAAAAAGGGGTTTTGAGTCACCTCATCGATCTGGTGAGACTTGAAGATCCCGACGTTGTCTTTTCCTTAAAGTCCTGATCCGAGACTTCTCTTAAGGGAAAAATGGTGCTTAGGAGATAGGCTGGCCCCCCGTCTTTGAGCCCCTGCCTCACTGTATCTAAGAAGGTGAGCTCCATATCGTCCCTTTTGCGTACAGGAATTTTGCGTACGGGAAGCTGCCCCTTATCGGGAAGCTGTCCCTGATCGGGAAGGTATGAATTAGGATGTTTTACACACCGTCTTGAATACATCGATTACCGATAGGATGATTATCTCCAAGCGTTGCCTAACCCCAACTTTTAGTTAGGCAGCGTAAAAAAAAGACAAGGAGAAGTGGCATAACCCGGCGTAGCGGAAAAGAGATCTTTGAAGAATTTCCTGTCATCGAGTCAAGCAAGCCTGAACCCATCCAATGAAGTCAATTAATGGATTGCTACGATCAATATCCGAACAACACCTTGACTTTGAATCTAGATGATGGGGGTGACCCGCGCGATTTTGATTCTCTATCCCATTTGTCGAGTCGAGCTATCACCCCGATTGGAATAGATATACACAGCCCCTCTACCCCTACTCTAGTTAGCTTTCTATCTCATTCTCCAACCTCCTGCAGGCAAATCATCGAAGTCAAGAAGAAGTGATGGGCCTGATCTTCCGATATCGATATCTGATCCATAAGCTAGCTCTTGGTAAAAAAGAATATGCAAGACTGGGGCGCAGTAAAAAACAACTATTTTCCTCCCATCTTTAAGCCTACTCTGTGGAAGTAGAATAAGAAGTCCTGCTAATGGTAATATCCATAACAGTATAGGTTATGGGATATTTATTCTTGCCTTAGATGGAGTGTAGTACCTAAAGCTGCTGCCTTAGAGCCATAGGAAGTCAACTATTCCCAGCTTTCCTACCCGTAAGAGCTCAACTACGAGATTCTATTCAACAACCAACTAGTAGTGAAAGAATAGGCAACCATTAAAGGTTAGAACAATAAAAATTTTACGTATATATAGAATGGGCTTAAATAAGAGAGTGGAGCTCCTATCGAAGAGAAAAGTAAGCCAACTCAATCAAATCTTTTCCATTATCAGGGGAGAGAACTGAGTTTGGAGTAGTCTTTGTATTGGATCTGCTCAACACTATATCGTTGCTCGACAAACTCTTCTTAAATCTTTACCTACTTCACATTACTTGGAAAACAAAAGAATCGACCTTTCTAGCTACAACGGTATCGCTCCTACTACTCTTACCTCTTATTACAGAGGATAAACCGAGAAGACTACCCACAAACAGCAGGAATGAATGTTACCCGAATAAGAGAAATTCAGCTACAAACGAATGAATAGACGGGTTTCGCTGGAACTATTACCGTATCCCAACAAAAGGCCCTAGAAAGGTAGGGCGAATGATGCTGTAGGAACAGATTACAGCTTTGCTGCTTGATACTGAAGGAACTTAGTGTACTCATCCTCACACACAGATACAGTTTTATGCGAATGTAGCTACTTCTGACTATTAGATTTTATCTTTTGGTTCCTCTAATACGGGAGGAAACTCGTTTTCTTAGACTTTATTCGGAATAGAGTTCATAAATCAACATTCGGCCTTCAAAAAGTCGAATGCCAAACATCGACGACTGAGATGCTGAAAACACCCCCTCGACCCTGTTGTGCGGTATTGCATCAAACTAAGCTCCTTCGAATTTTTCCTATCGACCCGAATGAATTAGTCGATCCACATTAGATAGAAATCTTACTCATGCAGAAGCGTAGAGAACGGATGGAGCGCAGATGCGCGAAATGATAACTAGCAATGCACGTTGGGAATTTTTACCTTCTATTCAAAAATGTGGGAACAACCAAACGAAAGAAGGCGAGGCGGTGGATTCTAAGGAGGGTTTTAAGTCGCTTATCTGCTCTAACAAAAAGGGACGGTTAATGGCTTACTTCACACCCGGTATTCGTAGACAATAACCCACTAATAAATCAAGAGAAATACCGGAAAATCATAGAATTTAATATAGAATTTGTTAGCCGGGAAACTTCTTTTTGTTGATGAAGTAGCCTTCCTTGTGGTTTCATCGAGATTTGCTTTGTCTTTACGAGTTGAGTAAAGCCCGATGGGTTGAAAACTTTTGTGCCAACCTTTTCGCCTAGAAGGCTGAACTCAGGGCTGGGGAACGAAGTGACTTACAGGATTCAATGTTGCGAGGGAAAGAGCCCCGGGTAAACCTGTTATCTTTATCAAAGAGATATAGACGGACCGGACCGGACCCACCACAGAGATTCCCACCTTTGCCAACAAGGCCCAAAAAAGGTCAATCGAAGAAAATATCTGACAAAGGAAATAAGACACAGTGACTAAGAACATAATGATTAGGAATGAGTAGAGAAAGTAGAGAATTCGAGGAGATAATCGACGAATCATGATATTTGGAATGAAAGTAAGAGTAATTCAAATATGGCTTTAGCGCTTTTCTTACTTACGACCTTTCTTCTCTTACGAAATTCCTGACTAATCGTAGGTTAGCCTAAGGACCAGAATCTGAGGTTTCGGCTTTTCGGGGCTGCTAGGCTTCTATCTTTACCCCTGACTCTTCTTTCTCCCTAAGGGCTTAACCGGTAAAGAATAAAAAGAGTTTTTCTCAGTCATATACCCCCCAGCTCAAATTCTTCCTCTCCGATCTAAGAGATCTTCGAACTTCTCCGAATCCGTCTTTGTCGATCGTCTTGTCCCCTCATCTTCTTAGTAGGGCTAGGAACCTACTTTCCAGCTTAGCTTAGTCTGGCAAAGAGCTTCCCTTTCTTGGTCGAGGGGTTTGCTTCCTACTTTCCTTTTTTAGTCGAATACCTCGCCAGTTCTAAGTAGCCTTCACTCAAAAACTCCGGTTTATGGCAAAACCCTCTCCCTGTGGGTCTCGTACCCAAAGCCCTATCCCTGCCTTCGAGGTCAAGTATCTGAGGAAGATAAATACCTTTCGAGCTAACTTAACTGTCAACAAGAGCACTAGCTACTCTCCTTCTCGACACGGGAAAGCTTGACTTTAGTTCCCAGCTAAGACTCTAAGAGTGATTGATGTCATACCAGTAGCCCTTCTTACAACAAAGGTTATTCTGCCTGCGGGTTCTGGAACAACTCCTTCTATAGCTGCTGATTCGAAATCTCTTTGTCGCGTTAACGGCAATTGGTGTCGATGATAGACGCTCCCATATCCTAAGATTGATTGCTTGGGAGGCCCTTGCAACCATCTCTTCCTTGGCATTCCCGTATCCGTCCAACCTTGATCTGCCACCTCTCCATTGTCAATCTGATCTGGTAACTTTCCTTCGTTTGATACATATGGACTAGTAACTGACACAGGAGCATCTCCATCTTGATCAAAGTTTCATGTCTCGATAGCAACCCCTCTCTTTGTCAGCTCGATTTACTCTTGTTCCTGTAGAGGAATCTGGAACAAGGATTCTCACTCACAAGATCTTCACCCTGGCAGGGGCACTCTTAAGGAACGAGCCTATAATAAATGAGAAAATGAGACTAGTAGAGTTCCTTGCTTTCACGACGAGATACCATCATTGTCTCTACAGTATCCGCTATTTTTGATCCTAACATCTATTTGCAGTCTACACTGCATCTGCGACAAGGGGAAAAAGATACCATAATAGGATAGGAGCTGCTCGAAAAGAAGCTATAGGCGGGCTTCCTTCTTTCGCTCTCTCTGGCCTAGCTTAACCTCTCAGTTCCACAACCATCCCCCAAAGAGCTGGCAGATGCAAGGAATAGGACAGGTACTACAGTGACTCGGGAGAGGGACGAAAGTGGGGGGAGAGCATATACATCTCCCTTTTCAACTCCTAGCATAAAAGTGTCAATCCCAGTTCCATATTAAGAAAGTAGACGGACAGAACTACTAGACCTTGTTACCTTCGGATTGGTCCTCTTCTAGTCGAGTAAGGTGTGTACCTTCCCTCTAAAGCTCTTATGGCAGGACATAATTTCTAATATCCCGGAAAAGGATTAGCTTCTGATCTTCTTGCAGGAATTCAAGTATCTCCTTGCCTCTTCTTCTTGGTCTCGCTTCTTCTCCAAGCCAACCATCTGATCAAGCAGGAGTTGAACCAGCCTTTGGAGTTGGGGTTGAACCTGCTTAGCCAGCAGGAGAGCTAGTTGAAGCTTTGGACAGAGTGGGACCTGCTTCTTAGGGCAGGAGTGAAGACTGAGTTTCTACTTCTTCTTGGGCAGCGAGTGCTTACGACTCTGAGGCCAAAGGACACAGACCGGCAAGCTAGATCATCAGAGTCTGGACTGACGAGTGAAGGAAGCGGGACAGACTCACTTTCAATAAGAGACCTTACTCGGACGGGATGTCCTTTTAAGGCAGACAGGAAAACATCTGATAGTAGGGCAGGTTGAAAGCTTTCCCAGGTGTTTAAGTCAGGGGGTATTTCGTAAGTAAGGAAGATTCTTACTCTCAGGTGAGGAACCGATGTGATTCTTTCTAACCGCCTTCTTTCTATTCGAATCTGGAGAAGATGAGCTCATCACATGTTCAGTAATCGCATGCTCTTTCCAAGCTTTCTTTTATACAGGAAGAGTCATATAAAATCCTATGGGAAAGTTTCAAGCTTGAAGAAAAGTTTCGTACGCACAACAGCCAAACTCTTTGAATTTTTTTCTTCGGTGAGGAAATCCTAAGGGATAGTATAGATGATCTATATTTTCGATGAGAAGGTACAGTTCCCAAAGCTTCCAACGCTACAAAAGCTTAAGAGTTCTCTTCCTTTTCCTAACGTAGGAGTTTCAACCCTTAGCCACCTCGATTACGCGAGGTGAGGGACGAGGCAGATAGGCCCCTTACACACCCACTGCCCTCCTTTGGCTATATCGGATTCGGTAGAAAGGAGATTACGAAGAATCGTAAGAGAAGACTAGCATCTCATATTCCCTCCTTCTGACCCTTGCCATCCCTTCTGCGGTAAAGCCTTTCAAGTAGATGGATGAGGCCCAAAAATAAGCAAGGACAGAGACTCTAGCTCTGCAATAATAGTTGCAAGTTGTCTTCTTGGAATCGTTCTTTCTTTTAGCTATGTGATTGATGATACTACAAGGTTTGTTTCCCCAGCCCTTTAACCTTTCTCTGGTAGGGCTAAAGAGAATCTTTTTCTTAGAGCTAATGATTTCCGGAGATAACTATCTAAACTAATGGGCTAAGCGCCTGCTTATTCTATTTATTAATAGCATGTATAACGATCTAAACGGGCTAAAGCTAAAGAGCGTAACGAGCTAATAACAGTCAGTCTTATCCTAAAGTAAAGGCCTTCGCCATCCCGAGGTAAGACTTTCTTTCTTCCAATATAGAGTATGCTTTCTCTCCAGGCAGTACCATTAGCCTTTAGAGGGAATCTGTCAAGTGTTATAGTGTTATATAGGGATAGGGATATAGATCTTTGGGAAGCCTGTTTTTGTGATCATTGATTGATAAAGTGAGTGCCCTCTCAGGGTAGCTGTTGGACTGTTTGCTAACCCCGTTGGAAGGGAAATCTGCGAATCAAGCTTCAAATAAAGATAAGAGCAGATTTGTTCCACTCTAAGCTTTTTGCAAAACAAAAAGGAACAGTAAGGCAAGTTTGAAATAGGTGAGGGCTTTCATGATATTCGCAGTTTCCGCGGTCACAAGGGAAAGAGCTTTGTATAGGGATTCTATTACTTTAATGGATAGGTATCTTTTTTGAAAGCCATCGAGGCTAGTAGGAAAAGCGGGAGGAGATTCTAATCTAGCAGCTTTGTACGAAGCGAAGTCAAGGGTTCAGCCAGGAACTTGAGATCAAGCCTTTGGGTCATTGAAAGGCATGTAAAATGACTAAATAGCCTGGGCCCTCACTGCGTTCTCTCACTACGTTCCTCGCTCTGTCCTCCCTCGCTTCGCTCTGTGTTAACTGGGCCATGAAGAAACTCACTATCGGCTCTCACTTCTCACATTGTTGGTGAATGAGTGAAACCACTAGCTCCGGTCTTGGTGGTAGGGAGAGGGAGAGACAGACAGTAAGGGATGGCGAGATCACATCTCTCGTCTCTGTTACTATAGTAGAGCCAGTACGGGGAATAAGATAAGATATAGTGATGCCGACAATTAAATAACTAATCGTGAGAGGAACGTAATAAGACATCTGCTGAAAAGCCCTTGCTTGCTCTTGCTGGAAAACGATTCTTACGTAAAGGTGCGCTAGCGGCTTATATAAAATGGAATATCTGAACGCGCTCTCTTCTCTATATTCAAACCGCTTCATTTCACGGGCGAGAAAGAGCTCCCCTATCAGTAAGCAAGTGCTTAATGGCTTACCTTTCATCTGCGCTGGGGATTGCATACCTCTCACTCGCTTTCGAGAATCTTTGATAAAGCAGTACTGATCCCAGAAAGACAGAAAGCTCCTTCACTAATAAAAAGAAAATAGGGTTCGTGTGAGATGGATGCATTGTGGGCTCATCTCAAAGCAACTGAACTGCCTTAAGAAAGGGCTGTATTTAGTGCAGAATTGCCATATAGACAGATATAGGCATACCCCATCCATAGCTCCAACCAAGACATTGTTAAGGTAAACCTCATCTTTGCAAGACTAAGCTGCTAGAATCGGTTGCTATTAAAGAGAAGGGCATTTTTGGTTATCCCACATTCAACTGACTCCCCTGCGGGAAGGACATTGGGTTTGTTTTACAGCTGTTAGAATGCGTTCTGCACGTGAATCAGAAAAGGAAGAATGCCCCATTTCCTTTCTTATGGGAATATTCGCTCTTGTTTCAGATGCGGCATTACCGGTGTAGATGTTCTAATTCTAAAGTTAACAGATAGCTATCGATGGGGCATCTTCCTAGCAAGTTAGTCCCGAATCCAATGGAGTGAGAGCAGGTTTTACCAATGAAGTGGATTCCTGGTAAATGACTAGAAGACGGGAGCTTTAGACTACCGAGCTCTCAACAAGGTGACCGTTCGCAACTAGTCTGATAGCGGAGTGAAGTGTAGAAGTAAGGCCAGGCAATTCTGCCTAAGACAATCTATCCCTTGCAAAGTCCTATCTACGAATTCCGGGTAAGATTCTGTATTCCTTACCTTTTCGTACGATTCGTAGCATCTGAGAATGTGAAAACATTAAGTTTTCCTTCTTAAACATAGAATGCACTACCTCCTGGGCAAAGGCTTTGATAAGTATTTCCTGTTGGAGGCCTTACGACTGTTTTACGGATACTGATCTTCGTTACGTAACGACTGCTAATGAAAGAAAGTCTTCCTTGCAATGTTCAAAGCGCTGTCGCACCTCTTTCAACTATATAGTTAGATTATTCCACTTATTTTGATAAAAGCACTTTCTTCCCCTTCGCCAGTTGTCAGATGGTTGAGCTAATTTCTTACAGAATGAAAACCATCGGTATGAAGTTTGATCTCTAACTTAACCCCAAAGGGGTGGTGTCCATGAATGAGATTGCGAGGGCACTGTGCATCTCCCGGTTTAGCCGTAAAACACAAACAATCCCTTGATTGATGTCATAGTTTAGCTCAATTAGAGTAGATCATCTAATGAGCCGGACTGACGAAATAAATGAGTGGAAAAGCTCCAAAAAGAAATCCTGCATCAGGTCATCTGTGTTAGGCTGGGGAGAGTGGTTATATGTATACACGTACTAGGCCTTGTTCTCTTTAATGCTCGAATCTTCTCCTTGCTCTAACGAACGAGCCCTCTCAAATACTTAAGCCGAGCACTCCTTGCTATCTTGGAAGCTTTATAAAGTACGCTCGATCGGTGCATTAAGTTCAGACTCTCTCTTGGTATTCCGCTGGTTAGGGATCTGCTACTGCACTACCATTTCTTCAAGATTAGGCTGGGTCCATTGGATTGTAGCAATCATGAATGCAAATGGCATGGGTCTCCGTCATTCAATAGCTCTCCAGGTCTTGCTCTTTTAGATCCGTCTACTGTTATTGATATTGAATACTTCATACACTTTTAGGATCTCCAACAATGAGAGTTCGACGATTCCTTTCATAGCTCAAATCTTTTTTCCTTGCGAGCGGTTTGAATAGCCCTTCTTTTGATTTTGAGGAGCCTTGGAGGAACTAAATAGAGAGCTCAAGGAAAGGAGCAGTTCCTGCCTGGGAACGTTGCATGGCTCGCACGAGAGTCCCTGATGCAGACCGGAACTGTTCGAGAAAATCAAAGCGGACCATGGGGGACTGACCCGAGCTATAGACAAAGAAGGACTTTGATAGATAGAATAAGGCACTCAGACATCAAAAAGAGGGCTCCTTCACTATGAAAGGTAACATATGAATTGAAACTAATGCGACGGGTGTCAATTACCAAAAACGACTCGACCACTAACTCAGTCCCGCGGGACTTCTAACACAAGGCCGAAGATGGATGCGAAGAATATTTGAAACCACTCTAGAACCATCACACGGCTCTCAAACCCGGGGGACAAAGTCACATTTCTTCAGACCCGGTGTCGAGCCTAAGAGCGAAGTTCCTTCTGAGGTGACCATGGCTAGAAGTTAGTGAAAGGGAGGCTGACTATTGGATTCATTCAAGTAGTAAGCTCCTATTGAGTCGCTCCTATCAATTGTTGTAGGCACATGGGAACCAAAATGGCTAAGTTGCATTGCCGGTATAGACTGGTTGTCCCAAAAGGCGTGGTTGCCCGGGCGGCTGCATAAATGTTCTTTGAAGTCATGTTAGCCCTGCGAAAGCACATTTTCCGCAATGGTTTGTTGACTGGCTTAGAAAGAATCCGGAGGTCCTTGACAAAGGCGACTGGCAGCCGAGGCTCCTTTCCTATTCCCCCCGAAGGGGTTAGGGGGGTAACGATCCTTTCCTAAAAGGCTATGTTATTTCAGTACTTAGATTATTGAAGCAGCCAATAGCAGTCTGTTCTCGAGATGAACCGATCAAAGCTCTGACGGGGCGGGGGGACGGGAAAAGAAAGGGCTCCTCAGCTAACTTCACTGACTTGAAAGCAAGAAGTATTAACTCAAGTTTAGCTAAGGCATTCATGAGCTTCCCTTGGACTGACCTCGCCTTCTCCTAACTCTACTCTGGGCAGCTTCTTGCGTGCTCAAGTGACTTGAAAAGGGGATTCGACAACAGGTTGTGTGAACTCCCCAAGAAGGGAAGGCTTTCATTCACCCTGCGTACTGTGAGAGCTAACTTAAATGTTATTTTATGACCTTGTGGTCCTTAGTGAATCTTCCCGCTACTCCTTGCTGGAAGATTCCCATTCTAAATCAATTGAGATCGATGACTCCGGAGCTAGCTTGTATATGGTGGAACCAGCCCCTGCTTTCTTTGCTTAGTGATTTGTAAGAGCGGAATTTGAAAATGAAATCTTTCATATATCACAATCGGGACTGACCTTCTTCTCCGAGCACTTGATCGCACTATTGAAGGGGATTGATTCGAACCCCTTAATGCTTGCCTGGGAGCGAAAAGAGCGCTAGAACTTCCTTCTGCCTGGACGACCAGCAGACTTTCCAACCCCGCCTTGCCCCGTCCACCCTACAATGTGAGATATTACATTGTTTGAGGAACCCTAGTTTGAAAGCCCCAATCCGCTCTCGCTCTCTTTTATTTGTCACTTTGAAGCAGACGGCTCCATTGAAAGGTACAAAGCGCGCTTCACCGAACAGTGAAAGCAAGCAAAGTCGCAGCCTCAACACAAGTCGCCAGGTAGTACATTAAGTTACCAGGAGGGTGAAAGCAGAACTCTTGCTTGCCGAAGCAAGGCAAGAGGATCTATCCGCCTCCTAAGGTAAGGTTTGGTCCCCTTAGCGCGGAGCCGGACATGCACGCAGGCATACTCATGTTCTCTCTAGGTTTAGAGGGACGCTCTTAGCATTGGTGCTCCAAAAGGGTACACGACTATTGCTTTACTCACTTTCGAAGGAGGTAAGATAAGATCAAAGTCAACTATGAGTTCAATGAGGGGGCTTCCCCGCCCCTTCCGAAGTCGGCTTGTTCATCTTCAACGATTAGGGGGGTTCCCTGTGCCCTACCGAAGCAAGGCTTCTCAACTTCTTCTCGATAAACCAATCGTCCAATGTATAGCGTATAGCTAGTCGGTAATACAACTTCGGCAAAGCCCTTTCGTTACCGAGATGAGAGTGAATGCCTGGATCCTGGAATTGCTGCTTGAAAACAGACAAGCCTTTTATCAGGAGGCCGAAGCGAGTTTGCAGCTTAAATAGGATTTATCTGACCGCGATTAGCCATTTCGGTTTAGGTTCTGTCTTTGGGCATAGCTCCTTCTCAACCAGGAATGAGATTTGAGGACCCATTTTTCAATGACAAGTAGTCGTGCCAGTGGAGAAGAAGAGAAAGAAAAGAACCGAGGTAGAGAAATGGAAAGGGCATTCCCATCCTAGTAGAAGAGGGTCCGAAGGAGAATCGAGCTGGTCCGCAGTCTAGCATATAGGTTTCAAAACCAAAACCAGTTGCGGAAGCCTCTTACCGAGAAGAAGAAATAGGGAAATCGCTGACCGGCTCTCTAAGAAAACTTCACGCCCTCAAACACGAAGGCATTCTGATTCTCATTCCACTCTTTTGTCCCAAGCTATTCCCCGATCTTGGATTGGATAAGGAACAAGTCTAAGGAGCAAACTAACCCGACGAAGGAAGGGCGAGGGTAAGCCTGCGTGTGATCCTATTCTGATTAGCCTAACCTAACATTACAGAGACTGATAGGACGAAATTGGTGTATGGTTTCCGGACGCTCCACTTGCCGGGATTAGCACAATGTGGGTACGATTCAATATTGGAATCATAATAACCGCTTGACTTTTTTTTTACAAAGCCAAAAATCTGATGCTTTTTTAGCAGAAAAGGATATCAGTACGCGGACGACGACTTCACTATAGATCGACGGTACAACACTCCGATACAACTTCGAGATAGTCGTTAAGCTAAGCTGGCAAGGCGCTCTTGTTCTCCCACTACAGATTTTTTAGAAACACAGGAAGGTTATTGTGAGCAATACGGCCTTCCACCAGTAGTCTGAGTTGGGGCAGGCGTAACTTCCAGTAGTCATCATAGGGTCCTTGGCGCCACCCACCCACATTGCTGCGCCGCGCTGGTTGGTAGACATCCACCCATAGATCTACGTAGTCGTCGGTTCCCGCGGAATCTCAACTACTGTTCTAATGTAACGAACGTGTACCAACTCATACGTACAGGGTGGAGGATGAGGGTTGAAAGAGTGTTTGCACGCCCTACGAGAACTTCATGCTTTCAGTCCTCGCCCTTATGTACGCACAATTGACACGATATCCAGGAGATACGAGTATATATATCTTGCAGCTCCTCGACTTCGTACTCAAGTTTCGGTTCCGATTGCCTATGCAAGTAAGTGAGAATACGTGATGCGGGGCTACGTACGCGTGGAACATAAGGTGATTCTATTCAGCAAGGCGGACGTGAGGTTCAGGCATCTGTGCACGTAGCTCGGAATCCGCAAGAACGTAAGCCCAGTAAGATAGGAACTTCAAGTCTCTGAACTAGATTCTATGAAGCCCAGTCTGTTAGAACGTATGAGCGAGTACTGGTTGTTTCTTATGCCGCTGCTGCAGACGGTCCAATATGTTCTAACTAGTATCTTGGCCCCATACGGAGGGACGGGGATCAACCCCCGCGATGTATCTGCGAAGCGAGGACCTTTGTCTGTACAATACAATAACTGCTTTTGCGTCCAGGAAGGGGAATGCCTCTCTTCTATGCTATGTATGTACGCAGGTAGCAGTGTAAATGCTTGCATCTCTACTAAAACTATCGATAGCATGATCACAGTGCATGAACTAGAACTATCATATCAAATGGAGTAAGGGTTCTTTAGATAGACAGCCTAGGTAACATGGCCCTTCATACCAAACCACACTTACCCAGGGAACTAGGAGTGGCGGGTGCGTATAGCAGTGGGATCCATACGAGCACCGTCACTTTGGTCCACCATGGCGCGATCTTACCTTTCCCCGGGGTTTCAAGTAACCAGTGTTCCATGAAGTCTAGCAGTTCCTTCTATGGCATCTATTTTCCGTACCTCTTCTGGCCATGTCCCTGATACAAGACTAGTGCTATCAGTTCCCTCCTTTCCTTCTTTTCTTCCTTCCCCATAAACTTCTATCCGCGGAGCTCGTTCTTTAATAAGATGACCTCAGCCTCTTTCTGCGAAGGTTGACTTCGCGAGGCTGAAACAAGACTCTAAAGACTAGAGATACCAATCAAAGGATTCTTTTGACTGAATTTCAAACCCGAAAAACAGGAACGAGGCCCAATTTTATGGGTATAGACACAGCGGTAGATGGCATAGTCTTATTCAAGGCAGATGGGCTTACAGGTTATGCCATGGGAGCTTTGGGGTAGCAGAGCACCATTTCCCTTCCTCAGTTCTTAGCTCTATCAAACTTGATTAATGATTTCGCAAACACATTTTCAAGCAGATCATCGGCTTTGACAGAGATTTGAGTGAAACCCATTTGATCACAATCAGAGATCTCCTCAGATTTATGCTGACTCTGAAATCGCAAGCTCCTGCCAAGAGCAAATTATCCTTGGCAACACGTCTGCTTCCTTTCCTTTGAAACATTTCAACCACCCAGAAGACAAACAAAGGGAAAACCCATCCTTTGTCGAAAATTTGCAGCTGTGGTTGCTCATATGGAATGAAAACAGAAACATGTGATTTAGTAACAACTAACCAATTTTGGGATGCAACCAAAGAAAAACAACTGAAAAGTTCTGACATTTTGTAATGGAAGTCATTCGTTGTCACTTTGTCAGGGTATGGTAGAGGCGCTTGAGAAGGTATCAAATCCTTCAGTGAAGACCTAACGAAAGGCTGAATTCAACTCAAGATCCACAAGAATTGTACGAACATCTATTAGAGCGTAGTAAGGAGCCTTGGCTTCAGTTCAGCTCTCGTCACCTCACTCAATCCTACAGCGGAAACTCGAGCCGAGGCGCTGCAAGCGAGCAAAGAAGCACTTCTTGTAACCAAAACACAAAGCCCACGGATCAGCAAAGGCTTATTCTGGACCACGCCGCTAGATTGAGACTGCCAGCTTCTTTTGTTTGGGATGACTGCCACCCCCTATTTGATAATCTCAGACTCTACTGACGAAAAACCGACGTTAGTGGTGCTTGCGGCTTTTCCTATTTCGGCTTGAGAAAAGACTGGACAGGAAGGGCAAACTCAAGCCCTACTAAAGAAAGGGTGTTGTTGGCTGCTTTAACTCCACTTCTGCTTAACATCGATCTTCTCACATACTTAGCGTCGGAACACTCAATGCCCAATTACACCTTGTTGATTTCAGACTCTTCTGGTAGAGCCAACAACCATTCAGTGAATTGTCTTCAGTTACTTCAAGACGTTCACTGAATCCTTCACGAGGTTTTGGTAGCAGGTACTAGTACATTGAAGCCTGAGAGAGCCGCTGGACTCTAGACAAAAAACGCAATCAGCCCAGGTCAGACGACCCCAAAGGACCAGACATCAACCACCCGCTAAAGCAAACGGTAAATCAGACAAGCAGTCAAGCTGGCAAGTCACGGATACAGGATGGATTTATCCAAGGTGTGTGAACTTCCAACTATCTTAAGCCACATGTTGCAAGCGGGTGTGAAAGGATTTGTTTGCCTTGGTCATTCTTCTATGAAATCTCTCGAATATGAATCGTCAGCCCCTGCCGCGATTTCCCAAACCGGCTCGCACCCGGCGGAATGAGGCGGCATGGGCGAGGAGAGCTAAAGGTTGCTTCACCAAAGGTGATCACACACCGACCCGGGCAATCACTGGCTACAATCGATCGAATGAAGATGGATTCTATTCAGTAAGTTCGCACTCCCTGAAGCCCCACCCATAGCCGCATAACCAGAAGAAGTTTGATTTAATGCCATACCAAACCAAGACCTTTCCTACAAAGCAAGAACCCGCCCATTTTTGAATACCCCACTCCCCCCTCCGTGAGTTCTTTTCCCACTTTTTCTTATTATCAAAAAAAAATGAAATCCTTAGGTCTTACTCCTCCGAGAGGGTTCCCTC
>JAVXUL010010579.1:0-12396 GCA_035590515.1 Trichilia minutiflora | reverse complement strand
TTTAAAATCATCATTTGCTATTGGCCTCCAGCCTCAATTTTATATCATTATATTATCAACAAAACACAATTATAATAGGCCTCCGATCTCACATTTATGGCAACCAAGGATTCATAATAATACTATCTCTATCACAAATAAGGGGCCAACCCAGCCACCATACATTATCAATTCTAACACCTCCTCATTTTAGTCACACACACACACACACATCTATATCTATATCTATATCTATATTTCTATCTATCTATCTATCTATCTCTATATACAGGTGCTATAAAGTCTCGAGCATAATACTCAATTAAAAGCACTTAATGAGATGAAGGAGAGAAATTGTGTCTACTCACTGTTCTAGGGTGGGAAACCACCCTCTGGATATGCTCTTTATGACGGCGACTCTCTAGCCTCCACTGTTGCACTTGAATACACACAAAAACACATATTCAACGATCTGCAATGATATACATGCATATGATAATACATGATCATGGTCTTTCTCTCTTTATCACTCTCTCTATTACCATTTATTGCCCTTGTACGTTTTCACCCTCCTTTCATGTCATCTCAATTATTTGAACACTAATGAAAGCATAAACTCTCTAATTTATCGATCTAGTCAATAAATGAGGAAATCCTCAAATTTTGGGGTTATGTGAATAGTATTTTGAGCTACCTATTTCTTAATCTATACGAAATTATAGCTCAAATTAGAGAGATAAGTTGGGGAATAAGCTTACCCGGCTTACTCGAGCTTGTAGGTGAGCTTAGAGTCCCTTTTTGAGTGTTTCTCCCTTTTCAGCTACTGTTCACTTGCGGCTCCTCTTTGTCAATTTCTCTCGAATCGTTGGTTAGAGTTCCAATTAGAAACTAAAATGGCAGAGTTTGGTGGAGATTTAGCTGAGGGATCATTTAGATAATGAGAGAGAAGGGTTTACAGACAAGAGAGAAAAGAGGAGGAAAAATAGGGAAGATGGCCCTTATGCTCTCATATATAGGGGCCCTAAAATGACTAAAATGTCCCTCTGAAATATGCCCAAACGTGTAACATGTCATTATATATCAATACTTCATCACAGAAAAGGGTCATTTACGTTCTAGTTTGTCTATGTATCAATACTTACTTCACTAAAGCCCTAAGTATCAATACTTCAATCCCCAAGTATCGATAGTTTTACTCGAACATGAGTTCTAGGTCCAAAAATACACCAAGCATTGATACTTTTTTCATAAAGTATCGATACTTTTATTATTCATCCTGACTATAGGGTATCGATACTTCCCTCAAGTATCAATAGTTTCTACTCTGCGTTTAAGTATCTATATATAAAGCCCATGTATCGACACTTCCAGTCTTGGGTATCGATTCTGCCCTCTAGACCCAAGTATCGATACATTAACACAGTATGTATCAATACTTTCTCCTATTTTCTCTATTTTGGGATAATAATTTCAAATGGCCATAACTTTTGATTGAAATATCTTCACGGAACTGATAATTTATCAACGGAAAGCTCTCTCCAAGATCTACAAAAATGATATGGAACTTTTTCTTAATTAGATATAATTTTGGGGTAAAATATCCAGTTCTTTCTCATAGACTCATATTCTATACCACACACCTTCTCAAAAATAAATTCAAGTTATCATACCCTCTCGTGCATGATCTATACACTATGACATGCACGAAAACTCATGAGTAATTTACTACTATACCCATAATACTAAGGGACGGGGTTTACAAAAGAGAAGAAAGAAAAGGAAAGATTTTTTTTTCTTTTTTCCTAATTTGGCAAAGAATACTTTCCAAGAGTTAGATTTTGTATTAGTATGCTAATATTTGAAAACTTGGCTTCAAATAAGTATTGTCTTCAAACAACAACAAAACCAAAATCATTGTTGTCGAGTCGGTGTATGGATATGCCTGAAAGCCATTTAGAGACAAGTGACTTACTGGATAATAACATTTGAATATATTATTCTGACGTTAGTTGATTATTTTTATGGTTAAATTGTTAAACATCTATTAAAGCATGTAAAATTTTCCTTTGATCCTTTAGTGATTTTTTATGTTTAAATGGAAAAATAATTTGTTTACCATATAAAACCCTACTTACAAATGGTATCAAAGTATTGGCTTGTGTATAAATTGTTTATATATTCTTTAATCAAATGAAATTAACATGACAAGTATAATTGATAAGAAAAGATCTAGAAATAAGATCGATTCCAAAATGATATGGCATAAATGATTAGATCATATTGGAGAAAATAGGATTAAAAGGATGGTAGAAATAGACTCATAAGTTTATTAGGTTTTGAATATTATCCAACTTATGAATCTTGTCTTCAAAAAAATATGACCAAATTATCTTTTATAATACAAAGGAAAAGAGCCATTGAAGTTTTGAATTAATATACATTGACATGTATAGTCTATTTTGTGAAATAGACAGAGGTTGTTTCTCTTACTTCATAAATTTCATCAACAATTATTTACAATATAGTTATATGTACTGAATGAAGTATAAATCAAATTCGTTTGAATAGTTCAAAAAATTCAAACCAGAAGTGAAGAAATAAACAGGAAAAAATATTCAAATACTATAATTGAATCATAATAAAGAATACTTGAATACTAGATTTCTAGATTATCTAAAGATCAATAGTATTGTATCTCAGTAGATTTTTTCTTATATACCTTAGCATAATGGTGTATTGAAGAAGGAGGAATCGTACTTTATAGGATATAATATGATTAACGATGAGTTTTACTAATTTACTAACATATGTTTAGGGATATGCCCTCTATATCATAATTTTCTTTTTGAACA
This sequence comes from Trichilia minutiflora, assembly GCA_035590515.1. Classification (NCBI taxonomy): domain Eukaryota; kingdom Viridiplantae; phylum Streptophyta; class Magnoliopsida; order Sapindales; family Meliaceae; genus Trichilia; species Trichilia minutiflora. The sequence goes on along the minus strand of JAVXUL010010579.1, from coordinate 9,565 downwards.
AGACATCATCCAAATAGTTCCAAAATGCCATATGAGATATAGTATAGGAAAAAATTTGGCTTCAATTAGCTGAAGCATTTGAGTTTTCTAGCTTATATTAAGATAGTTAACCTAAATAAGCTGAACGTGAAATCTAAAAAAGGTCAATTTATTTGATATCTTAAAGATAATTTAGGATATTAGTTTTACTTTCAGACTGATTAAAAGGTTTCGATTAGAAGACACGTACAATTTCTCGAGAATTAGAAGGTAGTGTAAGTAGAAAAATTAAGTTTTTAAAAAGTCTGAAAAGCTTGATGATTATCAACCTTAGATGAATGAGCCTGTTAATACAAATGAGCTAGTTTATAATGATAAACTTCTTCGATCTGAATCTCAACCTTTTGTAAACAAAACTATTGTAGATTTTATAAGATATCTTATTCTTCATAAAAAGTACTTCTTTTTGTCTAATAATAATTTTGAATCATTTGTGATATGACAAGGGATATAGTGGGAGGATTCGAGAATATATGAAGAAGTGATATCGGATATCGATTCTAAAAGATCGCTTAAGATCATAAAATCTGAAATGGACTTCATGAATGTTAATTAAATATAGTTACTTGTCGATCCACCAGAGAAAATTGTTCTTATTAATTGTAAATGAGTTTACAAAAGTAAGATTGGCAAAGATGAAAAAGTGAAGACTTTTAAAGCTAGACTAGTGGTAAAAGATTATACTCAAAAGTAAGGTGTTGATTATGAGAAAACTTTTTCACCAGTATCTATGCTAAAGTCTATTTGGATCTTATTTGCTTTTATAGCTTATTATAACTATAAGATATGATAAAGGATGTAAAGATATCATTACTTAATGATTTATTGAGGAAATAATATACATATGGAACAACCTATAGGGTTTGTTTCATCATATAGTCATAATGTGTATAAGTTGTATAGATATATTTATAGATTAAAGTAAACTTCCAAAAGTTAGTACATACGATTCGATAATACAGTCAAATCGTTTGGCTTTATTACGAATATTAATAAACCATGTGTCTGCAAAAGAGGAAATTAATAAGGCTATAACAATCTTTGTGTTATATGTTGATGATATATTAATAATAGGAAATGATATAGGCATATTAACTGCAATGAAATTGTAGTTGTCTAGTGTGTTCTTCATAAAAACTTTGGAAAAATAATCTATATTTTAGGTATTCATCTCTATAGAGATAGAAAAAAACGAATAATAAGTCTTTCCTATAAACTATACTGAAAAATTCAGTATGAAAGACTTTAAAAAGAGTTTTTACTTTACAATCATAAAATTCATCTCCCTAAGAAGATGAAAGCTAAGACTAAAGTATGTAAAAATTTTCTTATGCTTTCGTCATAAGGAATCTTATGTACGTCATACTATATACAAGACCTAATATATATTATGTTGTACATGTTACGAACAGATATCAAGCAAATCTTAGAGAATATCTTTAGATTGTTATCAAAAGTATCATAAGGTACTTTAGAAGGACTAAGGATATAGTTTGAGATATGGGGGTATGAATCAATAATTGAGGGTTACATTAATTCTAAATTTTATTCAGATGTGGATGATAGAAAGTCTACATCCACATACTGTAAAAGTTGAATGTAACTCTATTTTTGAAGTTACGAAAAGGATATCTGGTTTCGTAAATTTATGAGTCAACTTGGAGTGGTTTTATCCATTAATAATCCAGTAACTTTGTATTGTGATAATAATAGAGCAATAATGCAAAGAAAAGAACCTAGGTCTTACCAGAAGTCCAAACATATTAAGTATAAGTATCACTTAATCAGAGTGTTAATATCAGATGAGCACTTGATTATGTACTAGACTTCGCAGCAGATAATGTGATAGACCAACTTATTAAGCTAGTGGCACAATAACAACTGAGTCACTGTCTTGAGAAGATAGGTATAAGATACCGTAGTGATTGACTCTAGTGCAAGTGGGAGTTTGTTAGAGATATACCTTAGATTCAATCATGTCACGTGAGTATGGGATATCATCCTTAGTAAATATATCTTAGTGATTAATTGTAAAATATTTATGATTAATTACAAATGTCATTTTTTTTATCATTTTGCATTCTTTTTCAGTTGCACTTTATTTTAATTGATTATTGTAATGATGCAAAATGCTATCTCGTGATGTATTATATGTTAAGACTTTATCTGTAAAATATTGTAAATATAAAAATAGAATCTATGATTTAAATACATCCAAATCAGTTTCTGATTGAGGTAATATCATTTGGGATAATGATATTACATGATTGAAATGTTTAGTTATTATCAATAATTAGTATTCGATGCTAATAGTCGAGTGATGAGTCTCATGTTATAAGAGCATAAACATGGGTATTATATTTAAGAACATATTATTGAATGTGATCAAACGTGATGAATCACATCAGTAATTATTCGCAGTTAATGATTTATCACACAACTGTATTAATGTACCACTAGTCTTTTGACCTGATATATCGTAGCTGCTATCTACAGTAAGACATATCGTTCACTTGTGTATATCTTACTAGGCTAGATACGTCTACTAAAAGAAGTTAGATGGCAATATATTCTTATTGTATAAGAACAGGTGATGATCAAGATGGAATCTACTAGCTTAAATATTTGAGCTTGAGATCCTAAGTATGAATATAATACACGGAGATCAAAAATCTCTAGTCAGAGTATTTAGTTTTTGAAAATAAATTTTTAGATATGCGGATCCCATTTATGATTGATTTTCTGATCCTTAATGGAGTTAGAGGTTTGACGACTTAATAGCCTTCACTTGATCAGGAGTCGGTAATAGAAAGAATTTACTATATATAAGTATGACTATATGGGTTTATTTAAAATTATATTCTCTGTATTCTAGAGGTCATGACATCTTGCTAGAGGTTACTTATAATCATTAAGAACTTCGGTTATAATGAATAGTATCAAAGTTATATGAAAGGTTTCGTATCACTCATGTCTAGTTTATAGTGAATGTAAGGGGTAATTTAGAATAATTGATAGATGACAATGGTTAAAATAAATATCATTAATCCTGTTAATGATATTTTATATTGATAAAAATTAAATTGCTCTGATACATTGATCTATAGGTAATTTTATTCTTTAATGTAAAGAATAAATTCTCTTGAAAATGATGAGCTAGCACCCGTATGTCAAGAAATATTCTGATAATTTTATAAAATATCATAAATATAATTTACAAACAAATAGAAGACAACTATGATATTTTGCCAATTCTCTTGTTGTCTATCAGTTATTATATGTGATCTCCTAGGTTCACTATGAACTAGACATGAGTCGATACGAGTCTTTTCATATCACTTTGGTATAACTTATTATAATCGAAGTTCTCAATAATCATGAGTGACATTTAGTAAGATGCATAACCCCTAGAACACAGAGAATGTAATTCTGGATAAACCAATATAGTCATACTTATATGTAATAAAGTCTTTTTACTGTCGACTCTTGATCGAGTGTAGGCTATGATGTAATCAAACATTTAATTCAATCATAAACGGGATCCGTATATCTAAAAACTTATTTTTACAACTGCGTACTCTGGTCAGAGATTTTATTCTCATGTATAACATTCATGCCTAGGAACCTCAAATGAAGTCATCCGACTAGCCAATCATCTCCAACTAGCCTCCAAGCATATCTACAAGTCGAATTGATGACGATAGTTCTGGATTTGTTATATTGAAAGACTTTAATTGTTAAAACAAACTTTAACAAGTTTATATTATTTTCTTACACTTAGGAAAATCAAAATTCATTTATTTGAAAGATAGAACACCATGAAAAATATTTTTCCATCATTTTCTATTTCCTTGTTCCTTTCTATATGCTAGTTTTTGTTGAAAACTCAAAAACCATATGTTTCTTCCACCATTTATGTTTTAAAAAGAAGAAGATGGTGATGAAAAATAGTTCCTCTCATCTCTCTCTTTTCCTATGGGCTCTGTATATGTATTTGTTAAAGAAAACAAAACCATTCATTTATGTTTCTTTTTCTTTTATGGAAGAAAAGGAAAAACCAAAATGAATCACATGTTATTTTATAAGTTTTAACCAATAAGAAAAGAGCAAACAAAATGAATCCATTGGTGGAAGTAAAAACTAATTTCAAAACCAATAATAATATCATTTGTCATTATCTATATAATGAAAACAAGGAAAAATAATTTATATTAGTTATTATTGTTACAACTAATAATAATAATAAATCATAATAATAAACATATATATTTGTATATATATAATTATTTTTAATTCTTCAATCATTTATTAAAGAACTAATTTTAACCATCCATTTAGAAATAGATGATTAAGATCAGATGGAATTTTGATATTTGGCAACTCATTAGAATACCATTTGTCAATCAAGTATTCATTTGATTAAATAACAATTATTTAATTAATAATAAATAAATAAATTTATTTATCAATGTGTGTGTGTGTGTGTATATATATATATACCATAATTGTCTTCCATGTGTCTGTAAATCATATTTACGATATTATATTATTATCGAAACATTTATCGATGTACGAGTACTAGCACGTCATTGAAGGGAGAATTTATTCTTTATATTAAAGAATAAAATTACTTATCGATTAATGTATCTGAGCAATATAATTTTCATCAATATGAAATATTATTAAGTAAATTAATGATATTTATATTATCCATCGTCATCTATTGGTTATTGTGTGTGATCCCTTAGGTTCATCGTGAATTAGACATGAGCCGATACGAACCCTTTTGTATCACTTTGATACAACTCATTGTAATCGAAGTTCTCAATGATCATAAATGACATCTAGCAAGATGTCATGATCCTAGAACAAAGAGAATATAATTTCGGATAAACTCATATAGTTGTACTTATATATAGTAAAGTCCCTCTACTATTGACTCCCGATCGAGTGCAGGCCATAAAGCTGTTAAACCTTTAACTCGATTATAGGATGAGAAAATCATTCATGTACAAGATTCGTATATCTGAAAACTTATTTTGAGAAAATATGTGCACTGGTCAGAGATATTAATCCCTGTGTATGACATTTTTATCTAGGATCTCAAGCTTACATATCTGAGCCAGCAAATTTTATATTGATTATCATCTGTTCTCATATAACAAGAACAAATTACTATCAAGTTTCTTTAACCAGGCATGGCTAGCTTAATGTGATATACACAAGTGAACTATGTGTCTTACTACAGATAACAGTCATAATGTCTAAAGTTAAAGGACTAGTAGTACACTAGTACGACTGTGTGATGAATCACTGATTACAGATAATCACTCATGTGATTCATCACATTTGGTCACGTTCAGTAATGCTTTCTCAAAAGTAATACTCATGTTTATGCTATGTGGTATTAGACTCGTCACTTAACTATGAACATTGGATACTAATCATTAATAGTAGCAAAACATGCCAATCATGCAATGTCATTGTTTCCAATGACATTACCTCACTCAGGAACTTATTCGGATGTCTATAAATTATAAACTCTGTTTTCATATCTACAACACTTTATATATAGGGTATTGACACATAATATATCACATGATATCATTTTACATTATTACAATAATCAATTAAATAAAACACAACTGAAAAGAATAGAAAATTCCATTTATAATTAATGGTAAACATTTTATAATTAATCACTAACATATATTTACTATAGATAATATCTCTAACCCTTGTGACATGATTGGGGTCTAGGGTATATATTCAGCAAACTCTCACTCATACTAGAGACAATCACTATTATATCTTATAACCTTCTTTACAAGGTAGTGACTCAGTTGCTATTATGTCATCGACTTAGTGAGTAAGTCTATGATGCTATTCGTTAACGGAATATTTTGCATAATCAGGTGTCTATTAGATATAAACACCGTGATTATGTAATACTTACATTAAATATGTTTAGACTCATGGTAAGACCGAGTCTCTTTAGTTTATATTATTGCTTCATTATTATCATAGTACAAAGTTATTAGATTATTAATAGATGAAACCACTTCGAGTTCACTCATAAACTTATGAAACCAGATAGCCTTTTTCATAACTCCGGAAGTAGCGATATATTCAACTTTTGTAGTATGTGGATGTAGACTTTCTATCATCCGTATATGATGAATAGGTGGAATTAGTGAAACCTTCTATTGTTAATACACTTATCTATATGTTAAAACTATATTCTTAGTACTTCTCAAGTATCTTAGGATTCTTTTGATAGTAATCCAATATTGTTCTCTAAGATTTATTTGATACTGTTTATAACATTTAAAACATTAAATATATTAGTTCTTATGCATAGCATGACATATATAAGATTCATTATGACTGAAGCATAAGAAGCATTCTATATATCCTTTTGGTCGACTTCAGTCTCAACTTTCATCTCCTATAAGAGATAAACTCCATGACTGCAAAGTAAGAACCTATTCTTAAAGTCTTTCATACTGAACTCTTCAGTATCTTTTCTATGTATATATTTTAAGAAAAACTTACTATTCATTTCTCTCTATTTCTATAAAGATGAATATCTAAAATATAGATCATTTCTCTCAAATCTTTAATGGAGAACACATTAGACAACCATAATTTCATCTTAGTAAATATGTCCATATAATTTCTTATTAATAATATATCATCACACATAATACAAGAAATGTTATGGCATCGTTAATTTCCCTTTTAAAGACATATGGTTTATCAATATTCTTAATGAAGCTAAATGATTTGACTGTATATTTGAATCTTATGTTCTAACTTCTCAAAAGTTTGCTTTAATCCATAAATGGATTTATGCAACTGATACATATTATGACTATCTATTGAAGTATACCCTACAGATCGCTCCATATATATAGTCTCCTCAACAAAATCATTGAGGAAGGGCATCTTTACATCTATTTACCATATCTTATAGTCATAAGAAGCTACAATAGCAAGTAATATTCAAATGGATTTTAGCGTGACAATTGGTGAAAAACATAAGAAGCTCATAGTTAACATCTTGTCTTTGAGTACAATTTTTTGCTACTAGTGTAGCTTTAAAAGTCTCTACTTTTTCAACTATGCCATTATTTATTTTGTAAACACATTTATAATTAATAGGAACAATTCTTTTTTTTGGTGGATTAATAGGTGACTTCACCTGATTAGCATAAATAGAGTCTATTTCAACTTTTATGGCCTTAAACTATTTTTCAGAATTGATATCCAATATCATTTTTTCGTAAATTCTAGGATCCTTTCACTGTATACCTTATCCTATCATAAATGATTCAAAATCATAATTAGAAAGAAAAAGTACCTCGAAGGAGAATATGATATCTTAGAAGATTTACAAAGAGTTTTATTTACAAAGGGCTAAGATTCGGATCAAACAAGTTCATCATTATAAATTAGTTCATCTGCATTAACAGGCTCATCGAGTTGAGGTTGGTCTTCATCAAGTTCTTTAGATTCTTCTATAAGTTTGATTTTTCTACTGACTTACTTTTCTCTATGAATTGATTCTTAAGGGCCTGTGTATGTTTACTAATTAAAATCTTTCGACAAACATGAAAGTAGAACAAATATCCTAAACTATCTTTAGAATATCCTATAACTTGACTTTTCTCATATTTTAGATAGTTTCTTATACCACATCTTAGTTTGAATTTTGAAAACTGTTTTGGATGAAAACCTATCTAAATTGTTGATTATGGATTGGAGGTATATTCTTAAAGATATGTTGGAAAATTCATAAAGCTCATCATTGATTGTACTATATCCTATAAAGTATGATTCCTCATTTTATGATACACCATTATACTGAGGTGTATTAGAAAGAATAAGTTAAGATACAATACCATTGATCTTTTGATAATCTAGAAATTCAATATTCAAGTATTCCTTACCACGATTCAATTATAGCATTTTAATACTTTTTTTTGTTGGTTTCTTTACTTTTGTGTTAAATTCTTTAAACTTTTCAAAATAATCTAATTTGTACTTCATTAGGTACATATAACCATATCGTGAATAATCTTTGATAAAAGTTATAAAGTAAGAGAAATTACCTCTAACTATTTCTCTAAATGGATCACACTTAGTTGTGTGTATCAATTCAAACCCTTCAATGACTTTATTCCGTTGTCCTACAAAAGGCTATTTAATCATTTTTCTTTTGAAGCTAGGATTCACAAGTTGAGTAAGGTTCGAAACCTAATTGATTATTGAGTCTATCTTTATCCATCTTTTTAATCTTTTATTACAATATGACCTAACTGAAGATGCCATATTAGTTTTGAATTGATCTCATTTTTAAATCTTATCTTGTCAACAGTATTTGTCATGTTAATTTCTTATACTTCAAGAACATATAAATAATTTATACACAAGCCATTGCTAATTAATTTATTTCTCAAATAAATGGAACCTTTAGATCCATCAAAATCAAACATGTAACCTAATTTACACATTTGATTGACAAATAAAATATTTTATTGTCTGTATCAAAATACCCCACTTTGTATAGTACAAAAGTGTGGTCTATATGCAAAATAAGTTTCCATGCTCTTGAATATGTGGTAGCGACTATTACTCTATGGGTCATCATTAACGCTATTGTCAAGCTCCAACCCATGGGTCATATATGTGACAACTGCCACAGACTCTCAAGATGTATTCTATTGCTTAGAATATACCCTAAGAGCCTGTAAGGCCTTTACAAAATCTATTTCGAAAACAATAAACAAAAAACTTCCAAATAAAACCATCCAAAACACCCATAGCTCCGAAACAGTTCTCAATCAATCCGCAAACACTTAAAAATATACAAATTATTTCGTAAATCGTTCATCAAGGTATTCAAATACACATTCCAATCTAATATAAACAAAGTTGAGTATGATTATAAAATTCTTTTACAATCCATAAAGTTTCATAAATAAGATAAAATAAACAACCGTCACCAGTGGATTATAAACTGATCTAAGTGAGTCGATTTAACATATATATGACGCTCTCAGTACCTGGAGCATTCACCACCGGGTCGATGCACGTATCTTTCTTATTTACCCTGAAACTGAAGAAGGAGGGGAATGAGTATACGAGAGTATACTCAGTGAGTGAAATAAAGCTTTAAATAAATAAATAGTGCTTACTCCAGATTAGGAAGTAAAGCATAGCTAGAAAACATTATAAAGCAATTTGGTTTAAAATATTTATCTTAGTTTGAAAACTTTGAAATGTATATCAAAATCATTGGGTTGGCTCCCTTTTTCGGCGATAACCCTGTCCCTGGGCATCCCGAGACTGCCAATGGGTTTTGGATGCAAATGAAAACGATGAGGTTTTATAAAAATTTAACTTAATACACAAGGAATAAAACTATGCGAGTTTTTATTAGAAAAACATGCCCACCACTGACCTTCGCCTCGAGTTAGCCATATAGTGACATCTGTGACTAACTCGACGAGACTCACAGGTG
>JAVXUL010010568.1:0-12396 GCA_035590515.1 Trichilia minutiflora | reverse complement strand
ACAAAAATAAAGTTATTTCTATAATAAATCTTATACTCAAATTCTCTTTTATGATAAGAAAACGACATAATATAAATATGATGATGTCACATATATCATAAGAAAGCAAAATTTATTAAGGGGATAACTTAATTAATTTGGTCTCTTACAGTAATAAAATTCTTCCTTGTATTAACTTTCAAGAAACTTTTTTTAAAAAAATTTTATTTTTATGTGAAATGAGGTGAATCAAGATTTAATATATGTGAAAATGTTTAAAAAAATGCTATATAACATAGAACTTAAAAGTAAACCAAAAAAATTGCATATTGAAGAAGAATGAAATATATTTCTCTTCTCTTAAGATCAAGAGCCTCAATTTATTAAATAATTTCTTTTTTTATTTATAAATTATTAGATTAATCACTTTTAGAAGTTTAAGACTACATATTATATATGCAAAAATTATTTGTATTAAATTTAATCTCTTAAGAGCTACTAATTTAATTAATATTTGTTTGGGTAGAAAATAAGAGTTTAAACATTCAGGAAAATTTTTCATGGATACGTGACACTCTTGACCATGAAGCAGTAAAGCCTGATTCGATGCCTCTCATCTCTCATGTGAATGTTATCACATTTACTTTAGGACATTGTATGATCCGAAAATTTGTCACGGACACTTGGCACCCCTGACCATGAAGTAGTAAAGCCTGACTTGATACCTCTCACCCCTCATATGAACACTATCACATCCAAGATACTATATAATCCGACACTTAACAGTATTTGTGTCGATTAAGGGAAGGAAGCTTGTGCACTCCATGAAACCCCTAACCCATATGTACCAGTTGTACTTGTAAAAATGGGAATGGTTTGAAGATATAAGGAGGTTTCTGACCAAAGGAATTACCTGACCAATAGAATCTATCTATCCCATCATCTGTTAGCTTCGGATGGCGTAACAATGACAAAACTTGTAGCTTTGGGATCTAACATAATATGACCATTAATAAAATACGATTAGTATATTGTCTGACAAGAAGATCTCATCATTCCTATTCTTCAACAGAAAGTCACATAAAAAAATATTGTAGTTAAGAATAAAGTGAAAGAAGAGTAAAAAAATGGGGGATTTTTCTCCCTCTCTCAAAAAAAAGAAAAAATTAATCTAAACTTTTCTTTTTTCTTTTTTTATTCTTCACATCTTTTCGTTGACTTAAACATTTGAGTTTTTCTATTAAAAAACATACTCAATATTACTTTAAATGTATTATTATCTTACAAGGCTTAAAGGTATAATCTTATAAGTTAAAGGCGAGAAATTAATCTACTAATCTCTAAATATGTAAAGTCTACCTATTCAAATCATTTTATATCTCAATAATATCTTTTAAAAATTCATTGTTCTAATATTGTTTAATTTTAAAGGTTGTTGATTCTTTTTTATCTTTTATACAAGAGGGAGACCACAAAAATAAGTAAATTGATTTAAGAAATAAAAAAAACATATATTCTTAAAATTTAATCAAATAAATAGGTTAGTTTTATTGATTTTAAAAATAATTACGTAGGCCTTAGTCAATTAGTTAAATTTAAAATTTGAACAAAAATATTTAAGAGTTAAGAGAATATTACAAGAATTTCAATAAAAATAAATTACTTAAACTAAAATTTTTTAGTTAAACGAAGATATGTATAAATTATTAAAATTAAAATATATATGATTAAAATTTTTAATATTTAAAAACAAATAAAAATGAGTGAATGTAACACAGAGGGAACCAACCAATCAAGCCCTAAGGTACTGTAAGAAGCAACAACATGCCACAATCGTCACCCCACCAAGGGCCTTCATTGAAAACGAAACAAAACTGAAACGAATGGAATTGCCACGTAGGATCTAACTACAACTGGGAGATATTAGAAAAATAAAATAAATAAAAACAGGTAGTACATGGATTTGTGTGTTTATTTATTATAGGAAGGTAAAGGAATTAAGATTGAATTGAAGCAATAAATAATTTTAAAAAAAGGTAAAAAAAAAAAAAAAAAAGAAGAAGAAAGACAGAAACGTCTTTATAAATTAAAATACAATACAGTACAATTACAATACAATACAATAAAATAAAATCTTTTTGGGTCTGACGAGGACGTTTTGATTCAAAAGAGCGTCTAAGTTCCCTTCATGTAAGAATGTGGGTCCCACCGTCTCCAGCCATTCCTTTTCTTTCAATTCATTTCCCCCTTCCTTACAAAAACAACGGCGCTGTCCGCAAAACCTCCTTTAAGTTTATTTGCTTCTCTCTTTCTCATCGCTTCAACAATTTTTCTTGTGTTCTGGTTTCTTAAAACATAAAAGAGAGAAGAAGAAGCAAAATTTGTAAGTAATAAATAAATAAATAAATAAAAGGCTGTTTTGTTTTGTTTTGTTTTGTTTTTATTTTGCTACTCTCTATAAAAGAGAGGGCTTAAGAGTTGAGAAAAGTTAAAAGCTTTTGTTCGTTGCTTCACCGCCTGCTATCTGTATCTCCGGTGTAAGCAGCCCGGTTTGCCCGGGGTTTCTATTTTTCTGGGGATTTGTGGGTTTTGGTTTTGGTTTTTCTTTCTTTAGAATATATAAAACAGGTAAACTGGCGGTGTAGTTATCCTTTGTGGAAGTTACTGTATATAAATGGAGTATTTATGTATTTTCATTGTTTGAACTGGAGTGTAAAAAGTGAAGATGGAGGTATTAAGTATTCGCATATGGCACTGCATGTGAAAGAGAAGATAAGATCTGAAGGTGATTTAGATTAGAAATCTGGTTTTTAGCAACGGTACGGTGGATTTTTCAGGTATGCTTTTTTATTTTTAAGTCTGCATTTTTTGTTTTCTGGGTTTTCTTGTGGGAAAAATGTACAGTGGCTTCACTCTTTTCCGTTGGCTGTTGATTTCTCCGTCGTTTCTGGAATAAAACGTTTTTCCGGTGCTAGGAAGGATCCTTGGCGTTGGTTTTTATTTATATGCGAGGGAAAAATGTAACGTTCTAGTATTAGTGCGTTCTTCAACACGGTGCTATTTCGAAATCTATGGTAAATAAATTAAAGGAATCTGACTTTGAAGCTTTAGGACAGGACGAGGGAAAGTGAATTGAATTATTTCAATATGAACTGCGGAGGGAAATTTATTATCTTTTGGCTGGTTATTGTGTTAGATCTCAATTTAACGCTACTGTACTCTTTCAAAAGTTGATTAGTTGTAGGTTTTGTTGATCTTTTCATTTGTTTATCTTTTTCTACAGAAAATGAGAATTGAAGATTGGGATGTTAACAAGGTCTTAGTGCAAGATCACTTTTTCTCCTAGTTCAAAAGGTTTTGAATATTCAGGACATATCTTCGAATGGATTGAAGAAGTTAGCAGTCCATTTGTGAATGCAATGTTAAAGGGATTAGCTGCTGGGCTGTTAATTTCTTCACTCCTACTATCTGTATCTGTGGCTGATAATGGCTTTCCCAGATGTAATTGTGATGATGAGGGAAGTTTCTGGAGCATCGAGAGCATCTTAGAGTCTCAAAGAGTGTGTGATTTCTTGATTGCTGTGGCCTACTTTTCAATCCCGATTGAGTTGCTTTATTTTGTTAGCTGCTCAAATGTACCATTCAAATGGGTCCTCTTTCAGTTTATTGCCTTCATTGTTCTATGTGGATTGACCCATTTGCTCAATGGCTGGACCTATGGCCCTCACTCTTTCCAGCTAATGTTGTCTCTTACCGTGTTCAAGATCCTTACTGCTTTGGTCTCATGTGCCACAGCTATAACTCTCATTACTCTCATTCCTTTGCTCCTCAAGGTGAAGGTGAGGGAATTCATGCTGAAGAAAAAGACCTGGGATCTTGGGCGAGAAGTTGGGATTATAATGAGACAGAAAGAGACTGGTTTGCATGTTCGTATGCTTACTCAAGAGATTCGCAAATCACTTGATAGGCATACAATCTTGTACACAACTTTAGTGGAGTTATCAAAGACGTTGGGATTGCAAAACTGTGCAGTTTGGATGCCTAATGCAATTAGAACAGAGATGAATTTGACTCATGAATTGAATGGGAGGAATTATTCAGATATATGTAGTTCTTATATACCTATTAGTGATCCAGATGTTGTGAGGATAAAGGGAAGTGATGGGGTGAATATCCTTGGGCCTGACTCTGCTCTTGCCACTGCAAGTAGCGGAGAGTCTGGTCCACCTGGCCCTGTGGCTGCAATCAGAATGCCAATGCTTCGAGTTTCAAATTTTAAAGGGGGAACTCCAGAGCTAGTCCCAGCTTGTTATGCAATATTGGTTTTAGTTCTTCCAAATAAACAAGGTAGAACTTGGAACAATCAGGAACTAGAGATAGTGAAGGTGGTTGCCGATCAAGTCGCTGTGGCACTCTCTCATGCTGCAATTCTTGAAGAGTCCCAGCTCATGAGGGAGAAATTGGAGGAGCAAAATCGAGCGTTACAACAGGCACAAAAGGATGCCATGATGGCAAGCCAGGCAAGAAATGCATTTCAGAAAGTGATGAGTGATGGGATGAGGAGGCCCATATCCTCAATTTTGGGTTTGCTTTCATTAATGCAAGATGTGAATTTGAATAGTGATCAACAAATGATTGTTGAAACAATGATGAAAAGCAGCAATGTCCTTTTGACTTTGATAAATGATGTAATGGACATTTCATCAAAGGATAGTGGAAGATTTCCATTAGAGATTAGATCTTTCCTGTTACATTCAATGATAAGAGAAGCAGCCTGCCTAGCCAGGTGTTTGTGTATTTATAGAGGCTTTGGTTTTTTGATTGAGGTTGAGAGGTCTTTGCCTGATCATGTAATGGGTGATGAAAGGAGAGTTTTTCAAGTGATATTGCATATGGTTGGGAACCTTTTGAATTGCAACAATAGAGGAGGGACTGTGATATTTCGGGTTGTCTCCGAAAGCAGAAGTCAGGAGAGGAATGATCAAAGATGGGCAACCTGGAGGCAAAGCTCAGTTGACGGGGATGTATATATCAGATTTGAAATAGGGATGAGTGAGGCTGAGTCTCAATCAGAGGTCTCTTCATCAGTGGCACAGTTTGGTGGTAAGAGATGCACCAATGATGGAATTGAAGACCCCATGAGCTTCAGCGTTTGCAAGAAGCTAGTGCAGGTAAGTATTGTACCTAAGTTTTCTGTATGGCATATGCATGTTTGTGACTGGATGGATGATATTCTTTGTGAACAAGAGATTAAAAATTTAGTGACTTGTGAAACTGGCCTCTACATGGTTCATTTGATAATGGTTATTTAAACTTTTGTTCTTTGACAGTGATCAGTCCTTCCATAGGAAAGCCGGAACAAATTGTCAATAATAAATGTTGGGAACACTATGTTCCTGCCTTCTTTTGTCTTCTGTGATTAATACTTAATATTAGCTATATCTGTATGCCCTTTTATGCTTGCTATATTCTGCAAGAACTTTGTTTCCCACTTCTATTTATGTAAAGCTTTAGTCCATTAGGTTGTTTTTTTGTGGCATTATTTATTTGAATTGATAAAACTTGGGTAAAATATTCTATTTCAAGATGATTTCTAGATTTTATAATACTAGTTTATAAGTGTCTAATAAGATCAAGAACCATGAAAAGTGTCCGCATTCATAACATGTTTGATAATTGCTGTGAGAGGATTACTTTTAGTTCCCAAGCTGTTCTGATTACTTCTAGGGTCTAGAAGGGCAAAGTATTGAAAAAAATTTGCTTGTGACGTGGTGAAAGCAACCATTTTGCTCTGACTAGTGGGAACTTGTTTTAAGTAACATCTTTAGGGGTGATACAAGAAGTATAGGGTTTAATCTCCCTCGCACTGGGTTTTGGAGGGGTTTGGTTTACATTGTGCAATATTTAAAAGGGTTTTAGAAAAGTCACATTTGCTCTAATATAACTGAAGTCTTTTATTTGTTTTAGCAATTCATGATTAATTTTTATTTTCTTATAATGTACAGTTGATGCAAGGGAACATCTGGGTGGTCCCAAGTTCTAACGGCTTTGCTCAAAGCATGGGACTTGTTCTTCGTTTTCAACTTCGACCATCCATTACAATATCCATACCTGAATCTGGAGAATCTTCGGAGTACCCACATTCGAACACTATCTTAAGAGGCTTGCAAGTTTTGTTAGCCGATGGTGATGATGTGAATAGAGCTGTGACTCGGAAACTGCTTGAGAAGTTAGGTTGCAATGTTTCTGCTGTTTCATCTGGATACGATTGTCTTACTGCCATGGGTCCAATGGCAGCTTTCCAAATTGTTATTTTGGATCTTCAGACACCAGAGTTGGATGGTTTTGACGTTGCATCGAGAATACGGAAGTTCCGAAGTCAAAGTTGGCCACTCATTGTTGCCTTGACCGCAAGTACTGATGAAGATGTATGGGAAAAATGCATGCAGGTTGGAATCAATGGTGTTATCAGAAAACCAGTACTGCTGCAAGGTATTGCAAATGAGCTTCGGAGAGTCCTGATGCAAGCAAACAAAGTTGTGTAAGTAACCAAATCACAGGGACTCAATGAAATAAGCAAGACCACTTCTTTTGGCCTCTCCCTTAATCCCCCACCCAAGTTCCAAGCATAGAGTCTGTTACATACATAAAAAAGTTCAGAGTCCAAATGGTATACAAGTTCAATTTTCTCTCTCTCGCATTTGCTCTCTTTCTCTTATTTGTTAAATGTGGTTGAACTTGAACATAACCTATTAATTTTTATTAGTTCCCTCATAGTTTTAGACGGACAGAATCGTATGAGAACTTAAGTGTCCTCAGCACACCATATTGTTATAAAATAGGCAACATGGTGGAAACCACACACAGAAGGTTGCCTGTGGGACTGGGACAAGGGTTAGAAGTTGAGATTGTAGCTAATAGATGAAGTACAAACCCGCCAAACTTCGATATTCAAAAATGTCAATAATAAATAATTTATCAATGGATACTATATCCAATATAGAATTTTTTACAGATGAACGAACTTTTCTTGTCTTGACATTTTGTTATCGAATGTAGGACTTCGTCTTTGGTTATATTTTATATTTCCATTTTTTGTTTGTTTGTTTTAGATTAATAATAAAATTTCCCATAAATTTTACAATGAATTTCCTGCTGTAGTTTGAGTTGGAAGCATGCATGAATGTGTAGAACTAAACACCCACGTGTAGGCTCGTCAAGCACAAAACGCAACTAATTGGTCCCTGCAGGTTATCGTATTTCCTGAATTTAAAAAAAAAAATAAACAAATAAATTATTATTTTAATTTTGTGGAGTTGACGTTTGATCCTCTTGGAATATTGACCAATTCTCTACGCAAATTCTTGTGATTTCTCATCCATCGCTTTTTCGGCCTATCCATTTCAATTGGCAATGTCCATTGCAATTTCTTGGAAAGTGTTGTTAATTGAGAGAACTATTATTAGGGACAACAATGGTTATTGATGGGTCAGCATTAATTATTTTTATCATCTTTGTAGTCATATGCATTCGACTGGGGATAGGTCCCACGTACTAAGACTAATGGAATTTGATTAGTCTTCAAAGTGGAAGGGAATAATTATTCCATTTTTTAGAGATGAGATTCTTCCGAAGTTAATTTCGAGGGGAATAAATTTAATTTGTGTTTCTATTTCAAGTGAAATGAAGTAATAAAAAGCCCAAAAACAATGTAAACAATTTAATTCCAAATCCTTGCACAAGGAGACACCAAATGGACCTAATAGAGTCCAACGAGAGGGGAAAACCCACAAAAACAAATATTATTTATAATTAACAGATTCGAGTGAACATCTTTTTAATACTAATATTTTTATTTTGTTTTTAGTAGGATTAACCTTCAAATAATATTATTTATTTATTTTATATATATATAGAAAAAGCTTTAATATACTCAATTTAAATCATAAGTCGAACTAGTGAAAAGATGTATTATCCGATTTAACAATTGACGATATTGCAACGATCGAATGTTGTCAAGTCTGAAATTGATATAAAGATAACTGTTAAATGAAAAGTAAGTAAAATAAAATTTTCAAAAAATTTAACTCAGTAATCCATTATCGAGACTCGTTACTTAAATCGTGATATCAATCCGTGAGTCGAACTCAAAACCAACGTAAAATAGCTATCAAATGGATCTTTTACTACTAGACCACATCACAGGTGGATTCAAATAATATTATCCTAAGTTCTTTAACATAATAAGAAGTAGAAAATATAATAATTAATTTCTAGTACACCAAGGCAAGAAAATTGATTACTTGTGCTCCAAAATTTCCATTTCCATTGTGTAAACAGTATGCGAAAATCATCCATCCCTGCTATGGTGTCTCACTAAAAGGTCACATATCGCATGAAGCAGATAACATAACCTCAATTTTTTATTTTTAAATTCAAAGCATATATGATTTTGGGATTAAGAAACTTAGTCGAAAAAAATAAACGAAAACAAAGAAGAAAAGAATAATGAACTTCAATAATCAATATTACTCTACAAGTTGCCCTAAACTTTTAAATGCCAACCACATCAGTGATTAATGTAATCCAAGCATGGTTGGTTTCTTGTGAAAGTATTTGGGCAGGGGCTCTGCATCCCATAATAAATTACAATTGATTTGATTTGGCTCTATATGGAATTGGATTTCCATTAACCGAATCTATGAGTGATGGGCTTATATATTCTTTAAAGATTCAATTGGGAATGGGGTTTAGTTTATATCTTTTATTTTGAAAGGATATAATATAAAGTTCCTTGTCATAATCAAGAAAAACTATTATAAAAAAATGAATTGGTTTGTGAAATACCATTGTATTGGCAAAATATATTTAGGTTTTATGTCAAATGATATATTTATTATATTTTAAAAATAAAGATAAAAAGTGATCTTTTATTTTTAATAGGACACACTCATCATTTATGTTTAAAAATTATTATAAAATAATATATTAAATTATTATTATAATATATTGAAAATAATCAAATAATTTTTTTGTTTATCTTAACGTATAAAAATTTAAAAAATAAATAAATAGACCAAACTTAGAAAGCAAGCTTTATAAAATAAAATACAACCCTACTACGATCAAACTTGCTCTATGTTTTATTAAGGACATAACAAACTATCTATATTCATGGCATCACATCTAGATCATTGAAATTCTAAGTTAGTAGAGTAGCTCTTGTTCGAATCTTTCGGTCACTTAAACTTGATTTATAAGTATTATTTAAAAAAAAATAAAAATAGAGTTTGCCGAATGGAGTATTAACTTGGAGTTTGCTATCTTAATGCTGGATTAATAAATTAATAACATACTTTAATTAGCATCATTACTTGGACCTAAACCTAACCTCAGCTGGGTCAACTTTTAACAAATATCATTGGTATAATTATGAGGTTGCGACTAAAATTTGTTTGATTTCACATCCTTAAAAAATATTACTTTCATTGTGGGGTATAATTTTTTTAAACAAAACCTCGTAAGGAGGCAAATGGATTAAAAAAATAAAGAAAGCTAGAGAGACATACTGCCTAACTTCGAAAACGATTTGTGAGTAACCCTTAACCCTTAAATATTATCTAAAATTAAGTCGTGAATCTAAAAGGATGGAAAATGCCACAAAGTAAGGGTACATAAAGTAACATCAATTAATATCGACAAGTTTAAGAAAAATGGACCATCAACAATGAAACCGAAGAGAACAAAGAGGCCAAATAAATTTAAGAAAAATGGACCATCAACAATGAAACCGAAGAGAGCAAAGAGGCCAAATAAATTAAGGAATCATTTTAAACACAATTGATGATTAAAATTGAATCATTTTCTGTCCATAGAAGGAAGTTACATTGAAAACTTAACTCTATAGTTTGAAGGATAATATAAAACTCAACAAAAAAAAAGTTGTAATCCTATAGACTTCGGGAATACATAACAAATTCATTCTTGAAATCATCAAACACACATGCAACGATAAAATGTTATGATTACTTTTTGATATGCCTTTTGTATCGACCTTCATATTATACAAAAGAGGGAACTGTCAAATAAAACTACGTGAAAAATGTTCGATATCCTACAAAGACGTAAGATTAGATACTAAAAACAGTCATGTTGGTTTTCAACGCAGATCAAGCCCAGAACAAATGAGCAATCCCAGAAAAACAACAGAACTACGAAGAAAAGAAGAATAAAAACAAGAACTGCAAACCAGCACAATGTAATCACCAAACAAGGATAATAATCTTTTCATGAAGATGTCAGAGGAATAATGCTTTCTTTATTAATTAAATAATGAAAGAAAAAACAGAAAGAGAATCACAAAATCACTGTGTATATTTTTTCTCCGAGCCCAGCAAACAAATAAAATATAAGTTAACTACCCTTTCTTTCTAAGAAGACCTTTTTGCCCCTACACTCTAACAAACTCTTTAAACTAATTTTTCCCTTTCATTTCATATACTCTAGTCTATCTAAACTACCGCGTACATTTCCTTGATGATCTTTGAATCACATGTCATCCATCTCCACCTTGATTTAAAGATCAGCAAGTCTCAAGCATTCCTCCTCCTTATCAGCTACACACAGACCTTTTACCCATTTGTATTCTGCTTCAACTTTAACTTGTATCCATCACAACATAAACTTTGTGACAATCTCCATCTTTAACAAACTAATTTTTCAATATCCATTGGCTTGGTCAAAGAATCAACAACATTCTCACTAATGAGCACTTTAAGCAACCTTACTTTCCCTTCATATATTATGTCCCTAGTGAAATACAAACGAACATTTATATATTTGGTTCTCCAATGATAAATCTAGCTAATGTTTTGTCAACTTAATAGCACTATGGTTATCATAGAACAATTTAACTGTAGTTATTTTTGTTTTAACTCTGAAATTATACCTTATAGCCATAAAGCCTCTTTCATGGCTTCAACCACAACTATATATTCTGCTTCAATTACTGAAAGAGCAACAACATGCTACAAAGATGCCTTCCAGTTAATAGAATATTCTCTGAACTTGAAAATGAATCCAATTGGAGATCGCTTCCTATATACATCTATTGCATAATTAAAATCTACAAAACCTTTTAACAATCTTTTTTTTTTCATCACTTTTCCCATAGACAAGACAAGACAACATTTTACACATCTCATCATCCATTTTACTGCTTTGCAGTGTTAAATACCTGGATTACATATAAATATGCTTATCAAACCAACCTTATAGGCAAGATCTGGCTTGGTATAGACCACCCCATACATCAATGCATTTGAGTATGGAATCCTCTCCATTTTGGCCTTTTCATCATCTGTCTTTGGACTTTGATCCTTTGACAACTTAAAATGAGAAGCCAAAGTAACTGAATAGGTTTTGCTTTACTCATCTTAAACTTCTACAACATCTTACTTAGATACTTCTCTTGGGATAGCATAAGCACTCAATTTGTTCAAGTTCTAGTTATAATTATCCTAATTATCCTTCTAGCTAGTCCCAAGTATTTCATTTCAAATTCAAAACTCAACATCTCTTTCAGTTCATTAATCTTTCTATGCTTTTGCTTGCTAACATCGTATTATCAATATAGATAAACAAGAGTACTAGGCTATCAAGGTTAGTTCCTATATAATAGACACAATGGTCATATTCACTTCTAAAATACCTTAACTTTTTTATAAACTCATCAAATTTTAAATTCTACTATCTACGTGAGTGTTTCAACTTATATAAAGACTTCCTAAACAAGTATACCATTTTCTCTAAGCCTTCTTTGACAACATTCTGGCTATTTTATTAATATCTACTCATCTAAACATTAATAAAAGAATGTAGTTTTTACATCTATTTACTTAAGTTTTAGAGCAAATATAGCCACCAATGACAGCAAAAACCTTATACAAAGATGTCTTACGACAAGTGAGAATATTTCAGAATAATCTATTCTCTCTTTTTGTGTAAATCATTTGGCTACAAATCTTGCTTTATACCTCAATCTTCCATCTGTCTCTTCTTTCTTCTTAATAATCTATTGGCAGTCAACCACCTTTATTCTATCTAAATTTTTAACTAACCTCTAGGTTTTATTGTTTTATAATAAGCTTATTTCTTCACATATGGTCCTAAGTCACTTATCAGTTTCTGATCTTCATAAGGCTTCTTGACTGTGATTATGTCACACCCCAACCCGTGGGTCCTACCGGTGACAACCATCACAGACCTTCATGGTATACTCAATCACACAGAATACAACCTGTAGGCCTGTAAGGCATTTCACAAAACCTGTTTCCAAAACACTTCCAAATAAATCCAACCCAACACCCAAACTCCAAATGGATAATACAAACCACAAACACTTCAAAAGTATACATA
>JAVXUL010010557.1:0-12396 GCA_035590515.1 Trichilia minutiflora | reverse complement strand
GGTGTTCAGTATTTTGCAGACCTAAGTTAAGGACGAGAAGAGAAGACCAGCTGTGGCTCGAGGTTAAGGACGACATTAACTTCTTGCACCAATAATTAGTATAAAGTATTATAAAATATAAAAGTTAATTTATAATTTTATATTTATGTAAGACTTTGTTTAATGTTATCAACGAAATGATATAGAAAGGGAAAAAATGAAAAATATTTCATATATTTCTACTGTTGAAAGTTTAATATGTGCTTAGGTTTGTATAAGGCATTACATTTGTTGTTAGGATCCTAGGAAGATATTAGAGTAATTTAGATATAGAATATTAAAAATCTATAAAAAAAGTGATAAAATACCTTTAAGGGAACAAAGATTACAGGCTTACATACAAATGAACTGAAAATCTAAAAGTGATTGGTTATTTTATACAGACTTGTTAGATGTGATAATTCAATAAAATCAACATCTAAATATATTTTTATGTTTGTTAGTAGCATCGTATCTTGAAAGAGCACAAAGTAAATTTTGATTATTATTTTCATTATAGAAGTAGAGTTTGTGTCATAATTTGAATCTATTTTGGATAGTATATAGATAAAAAGTTTCGTATCTAAGCTTAAAATTATAGATTCTATTTCTAAGTTATTAAAATTATATTATGATAATTTAATTATAGTTTTTATGATTAAGAACAATAAAAATAATATTTAAAGTAAATATATTAATATTAAATATTTAACCATAAAAGAATGTGTTAAAAAAACAACAACTATGATTGAATACATTAGTACTGAATTGATGATTATTAATCTTTTAACTAAAGAGATCTCCATTAAAATTTAAGTATCACCTAAGTAAAATAAAACTTTTTTTATCTAATCACTCATTATACAAACGTGTCCCATACAGTTTATTACAACTGCAGTATTTCATAACCATGAACTTTCATATATAATAAACCACTACTCACGTTTAAAATATTTCTCATAACTTCTCAACTAAAGAAATTTACAAATATGAAGTATTTGAGGTCTTTAAGCCTTTTAATCTTATTCAAATACTTATTATTAAAGAGAGATCAAAGAAGAATTAAAAGACCATCATTTACAGCTTTAAATGTATAAAAACCTCCATAACCATAAATATGTTAAATTTTCTTTTGTCATTTGATCTATTCTATATTTAAATAATCAAAAACATATTTAGATCATATTTTAATTTTTATAAAATATTGCAAATACTTTGTCGTAAGTGTCAAATTCCTTATGGATTTTCATTTTTAATTCAAAACCCCCTTCAAACTCACTAAAAGCCATACTAAATCCTTTTCATAGTGATCGGGTATTATCGAGTTTGAAAGCTTGAGGTTAAAATTGCCACCGCCAAGTAAGACCCACCAAACTGTTATGGTACAATGGAGTTGTGTTGAAAGTTTCTCCGAAAATTGCAGAAATTATCCGCCGACATAAACTAATAACCTGAGCGACGTGTTTTGAAATTAAAATTGTCAGATGTACTAGAAATCTAGAATTCAGATGGTTGTTTCCAATTTAGCTTGCCTGTTACCTGAGCCATAAGTTAACAAACAAATAATTGCAGTTCTCCGATACTTTTACGGTCGTCCCAAACCATCATCAACAAAGTAATAGTGACACTCACATTACCAGGCCAAAGTATAATCAATGTGCCTTACAAACATTCAATCACCGAGTAACACAAACAAAAGAGGGGATGCAGGTTAAAGGTAATAAAACATCAAGAATTCATACCAGAATAATCAACCTTCAATACAATACGTCATTATTTTGTTCAAGAATCATGATATCAATGCGTATTTTAACCATTCAAGATATGCAGGAACACAAAATTAGAGGAATTACAACATCAAGAATCTATCGCCGAATAATCAAGCCTTGACAGAACATGTCATCAGTTAGTCCAAGAATCATTGAAAGTCACCAAAAGTGCATGTCTTCAAATGGTAATATAATAACATAAAGGAAAAAGGTAAAATCCAGGACGTAATGCCTAATTCTAATACAAAATATCAAGAGGATGCTGAAAGAGATCAAACAAGTACTGAAGGAAAAAGAAAGAGATATTTGGTTCTTTGATCTGTTTTAAGGATTTTGCACTGGCAATCATACATAAAGCTATTAAATTCTTTTGTGAAATTAAATCCCACAACTGCTTTAGTATTATGAACAATAACACACGAATTACACTGATAATGATTATCCGAGGAACATGACTAGTCAGGCAAATTTTCACCTCTAGATGATGTGTGAGGATAGTGGCAAACGAATGTTCTATGTCAGAATTCTTTGCAAAGACACTTGCATACGCTAGACGTATACATTCTTCTGTTATGAAATAATTCTACATTAAACATAAACTACAATATCTATGCATATAAATGCTGTTACTGACTGCTTAAAACTTGATGATTAAAACAAGATGGGGCCTTGCCCTGCCGCAAGGGCTCTACCAAATATGATAGCAGTTTTATATAATTAACCTTTCCATTTAACCTAAGATAATTGAAAGGCCTACCCATCTACTCCCATGAGGCACGGCCCAGGGACCCAATTAATAATCATAAAAAACCAAATGTAAACAATAAGTGTGGAAAAGTTGGGATATTAAAAATGAGTAAAATACATTTCTTCTATATGTTAATGAACAAAGTCATACTTGAACACATGAAATAGTTGTTTGTTTTTGAAAGGAAATGTAGTGTTAACGTTAGTATATATAAATGTACAATACTATTAGCTAACCAAAAGAATTCAGCTATTAATTACATAATTGATAACAACAAATGCATAACTGATCAAAAATTGATTTCTTCATTGAAGCTCATAGCTTGATTAACATTTTGGGAAATTCACATAAGAGAAACAGAATAAGGCTAGTAAATTGTGTACATTACTACAATATAAGCTCACGCAGGCCTATTTATAGATAAATGACATACATCAATAAAGCTATAAAACCTTATAAATTATCTCCACAGTCTGAAATCCATACACCTAATCAGTTTTTAACCATATCCGGCGGGTAAACCAACAGATAATACTTCTACAGCATCAAAACGCTTCCACATTATACTAATGCCCAAAACTCACAAAAGCAATCATCGAATCTTCATCATTCTCAACCAGAAAATAAAACAAATTAGCACAAACCAAATAAACAAAATAATACAACAAAATCAAACGTACATTTTCTCCTCATTTCCTGCAACGAGTGATCATAGAACAGCCTCTGGTGTAGGGTTGAACGGGACCCCCAGCCTTGTAACAGTTGTGAGTGTAGTAAGACCTTCCAGACCGTGGTGGACATGGGATTCTGTTAGCAGAAAGAGCTCCATACGAAATGTAGTACTTCATTCTACTCCAGAACAACGATCTGTGACCAAACTCACCTTCCTCTTCATCAAAATCTTCCTCTTCGTTTCCATCAATAGTGTCTTCATGTACGGCCATTGACACTTGCCATTCAAGTGGGTCCGTCATCATCTTCAAGTTTGATTCATCAACCTGAGCTTGAACATTTAGGCTCACAGAAAAATGTATCATCAAGGCAAAAATAAGAAGCTTGAAGGGTAATAGCGCCATGGATAATCACTCTTTGCCCAGAAGAAACTACGTAAAATGGTTATTTAACTCTTTTATGGGAATCTACGTTTCCAAACGCTTGTGCTTCGCGGGGTTAAGTTTCGAAAGCATTCTGTACAATCAGATAGAAAATCACATGACGGGGCAGAGTGGTCATCTTGAATGGGTTACAGCTATGCTTAATCAATGCACGATTTTAACGCGTGCCTCGATTCTCGTTCAGCGTTTGTAATCAAATGTGGTGGTATTCACGGGAACAAAATGGTTCCAGGTTCATGACTCGTGTGATCTTTGGATAAGCCTACCTTTCCAGAGAGTCGGGAGTGAGGTATTCCATCTGCAATACCGGGAATTGATGAGACAGTGTAATTGATACTGTTACAGTTATATAATATATATATATATATATATATATATATTCTTTATGAACGAATACTTGTACAGATTTTAATGTGCTATGTGCTAAAAGAGTTAAAACTGTTACAGCCTTACTTCAATGTTTGGGTCAATTTATGGCTGCAATTATTTGCCGGTGGTTGGAGAATAAAGACACGGCTAGTCGGATGGGTTATTATTGGATTGGGCTGCACAATCACACGGTTCCTCCCTCTTTTATTTATGTTGCATATATATAAAGCTAAGCAAAGTCCCAACCGAAATAAAATGTACTATTCTGAATCTAATTGTTTAATATCAAAGTGCTATAGATAAGAAAATAAAATCTGTGGGTGACGTAGGCTTTAGAGAAAAGGTAAGTAAAGCCCACACCTACCAAGCAATCAATTGAGCGGCAGATTCTAACCATGCTATAAATAGCAAACCATACCAATTTAATGAGCCAATGTTGGAAGTAAAACCTAGTTTTTGAACTCAGACATAAACCAGACTGAGAGGGATGAGGTTGCTGTTTTGGGCTTGCAATTGTTTTTGAAACAATAGCCTTCAGCTTCCAACTTGGTTTTATAGATAGGCCGACAATCACAAGATTCCACTAAGTTTTTTGCAAAGCATATATATAAAGCTTAGGAAAGTCCAAACGCAAACAAATGTACTCTTTGGAACCAAAGTACTAAAAAATGAAGATGGGCCCAATTCTGTGCTTCCAACCCAATGCCCAATCATAATGTTACTCCAAGTAAAAGCAGAGCACACGCAGTCGGAGTCGACCCAAAATCGTCTGGTTAGAAGTCAGACGCCTTATCATTAGTCCATGGGTGCCTGTTGAACAAAAACCAGAATGATTAGAATGGATTAATTTTATAAATTAATATATTTAAATTATATTTAAAATTATTTTATCTAATTTATAACTATATTATAATTTAATTTAATTTAAATTATTTTAAACGGATTAGATTGGATTAATTTTATAAATTAAATTTTAAGCCTAAACTAAAAAAATATAATCAAATATTCGAATAGTTTAAATTAAATTAGATTTAGAACCAAATATATATTAAAAGATATTAAATAATATTATTATATAATTATAAATTTAAAAATGATAAATGATATTACGATAAAAGAATAAATTTGTTTATTTGCAAAGTAAAATAATAAAAAATAATAATAAATAAATCAAATAAATTATTAATAACATTCTAATTTTTATATGTTTCTAAAAACATTTCTATTAAATGCTTTTTGACAAAGAAAGAATATAAAAAATGGTTTAAAATAACAAATTTATTTTAAAAAAATATGATCTTAAAAAGAATAAAAAGATAATTGTCATACAAATAAATTAATTTATTTATTATATATTCAATATTTTTTTTATATTAAATAACTTATTTTAATAAAAAGAGGATAATCAATTGAAAAGATAGAATTAATGGGAAGAAATAATATTTTATTTATGCAAAAATAATTAATAATATTAAAATTAATTTTATTTGATGCATATTAGTGGATTGATTTATTGAATTTAATTCAATTTGTAATTAAATCTATTTGTTTGGGTATTTGTTAAGGTCTAGTCTATGGGTTTAGATCCATCTCTAAACCTTTGTCTAGACCTATCATATAGGCATATTATCTTAGAGTGGACCCTTTAATACGATGTAATCTTGAAAAATCAATTACACCATATGGGAGATAGTGAGATAACCTCGGGCACTCTGTCAGGATTGACGTGGTAGGAATAGTATCACATTTTTTCACACCCCCTGATTTTTGTAGTAGATTGTCTTGGGCACATCAGCCATGCAATAACACATGTTCAAAGGTACGAACTCCAATACTTTCAATATACAGCATCCAGAAATCAAGGAAGGTACAATCTATCATGGTTTAACACATTCTTACACACATTCTATCACATTCTGTGACAAACACTCTATGACATTCGAACATACCTTTTTACAGATACACATTCTATTACATTTTCTGTTACATTCTACATTATTTTCAGGAAAGAACATTCTATGCTTGCATGCTTTCCTGCTTTCATACACACTCCCTCACACACAAAGTAAAACCCTCTCTGACTTAAGTATCGAAAGATTTTCGTTGGAAAACCGCTTTACCCCTGAGGTGTTCAGTGTTTTGCAGTTCCAGGTTAAGGAACGAGAGGAGAAGACCAGCTGGTGCTCGAAGTTGAGGACGACACCAACTTCTTGCATCAGCATTTGGCCCCTTCTGTGGGAAAATAAACAAAAAAACCAGCCAACAAGTTATTTTCAGTAAAGATGATCAACGTCAGGGGTTATTCAACCAGGAGGCACGTATCAGAGCGTAGGAACACAGAAGGAGGCTCTGTGGAAGCTACGGCTGTTGCAGAAGGGGATGATAGTGCCTTGCATGAAATTTTGGAGCATGGGAGCCCTCGATCAAACGCTGCTGAGGTGCATGCACTTGGACTGGGCCATGCAAGAAAAACAGAAGAAATGACCCAGTTGTTGCAGCTGCTTCAAGACAGTGAACAACGGCATGCAGAGAAAGACCGACAGATACAGATATTGATCAAGAAAGTGTCAGAAATAAAAAAGATGATATAGGCCAATACCCAGGAGGCGAGGATATCAAATGAGACTGTGGAGAGCAGCTTTCCTCCACCAGAGGCCATGGTAAGGGATGAGGAAGGAGTCGGGGGCAACCCCGGAGCAAAAGGTATATAGCGGTGGAGAAAAAACAAAGGCTGTAAAAGGAACCCCATTCGAAGAGAGTGGGGGTTAAAGATGCATATGCACGTCCCCCGTTACTCGAAAAAGGTACCACCCCGAGTCCACAAGGGTTTTCCGAAGTCTAGACGCAGTCCAGGAGATACCTGATGATACCAACCCACTTTCGAATGATATGAGGATACTGTTGGAGCAGAGGCGGAGAAGGGATGCGAGGCATTTGGGTAAGAGAACCTATGTCATGAGGGGGAATGGGAGACCGATAATAAGGACAGAGATATAGAGTCTTTGGTAAGAAAGGTGATGGAGGAGATAAGTAGAGAGAAGGCGGACCCCCGAGGTGAACCGATAGAACCTATTCCAGTGATCGGCCCCTATTCGAAGTCACTTTTTGCACCCAAACTGTTGAGCCAAACTTTGCCTAAAAAGTTTAAAATGCCCCAGATTATCCCATTTTGTGGGAAGACAGATCCATCTCTACACATGAAATTTTTTCATGACATGATGCTCGTCCAGGTTCTGAGTGAAAATCAGATGTGCCGTCTATTCCCCCTAACCCTGGAGGTGCAATCCAGGAAGTGGTTCATGGTTTTAACCCCGGGGAGCATCCGAAGTTTTGAGCAGTTGTATGATGTATTCACTATCGAATTTAAAGGTGTAGTCTTTAGTAACAAGACCCTGAGCTCCTTGTTATTGTTTAAACAAGGGAATGACGAAAGTCTCAGGAGCTTCGTCAAAAGATACCACGAGAAGGTGCTTCAATGGGGGGCTTTCCACCATCCGCTGGCCCTGGAGAGGCTGGGACAAGAGCTCAAGATAGACAGGGCCTGATATATTATATGTAAGTCCTCGATGAGCACTTACGAGGTAGCTCGGAGGAAAATACTCGATGAGATAGAATTCGAGAATCAGGTGATGCTCAAGATGAAGGAGCAGAAGCCCGTAGGGGCTCCCCCGAGAGATAACAACTGATTCTAGAAGCCCGACAATAGAAGGTGGAGAAGTGACAGGGGAAAGTTTTCTGAGGCTAATCGAGAAAGGGATAGAGTCCCCGAGTACTATAGGGGTGACAGGAGGAGAGAGGAGGAGTATCCCAGTGAACGAAGATCGCCTCAGAGAGACAATCCGAAGCGGATCGCCCAGGTGGACAGACCGAGGTGAGTGGAGCAGGGGGATCAGAAGAGAAAGTTTACTCCATTAAACGCTCCACTTTCACAGATTCTGGAGGAGGTCAGGAAATGGGGGATATTATTGTTGGACCCCCGTTCTCTCAAAACATAAACTCTCAAGAGAGACGGGAAACAGATTTTGTGAGTTCCATTAAGACATGGGACACTCAACAGAAGAATGCTACGAGCTGCAGAATCAGATTGAAGTCTTGATTAGGAATAACTACCCGATCGAGTTTGTAACTCATGACGATGAAAGGCCCCAAGAGCCAAGACGGGCCCTGGAATATAATGATGCAATGGTGATCATTAGCGATCCCACACTTGTTGAAAACTCAAACAATTCTAAGAAGAACTATGCTCGATATTCTATACTAAGTATAAACATGGAGCTGCATGTATTGAATGTGTGTGCAAAGAAGAAATTGAGGATATCCTCGGTACCAATCATGTTCACAAATGAGGATAAGAATGAGGTTCATTATCCTCAGGACGATGCTTTTATCGTCACAATGATAGTAGGGACTTTCCAAGTTGGAAGAATCTTGATTAACACAGGGAGTTCTACTGACGTCATTTTTAAGGAGACGTTGGATTCCTTAGGCATAGAGGACCTGAGGTTGACATTGACAGAGATCGCCCTGCACAGATTCAGAGAGTCATGCGTGTATCCCTTAAAAACCATGCAATTATCGATCATAATGGGTGACAAACCATACCAAAAGGTCACTATAGTAGAGCTCCAAGTGGTAGACCTAAAGATGCCGCACTTCATGATCCTAGAGAGACCATTCCTCCGATCCACGAAGGCAGTAGAGAGTGTTCATTACCTGAAATTAAAATTCAGAGCCGGAGAAGGGATCAGGATTGTGAGAGGGAACCAAAGGGAAGCCCGATCCTGCTTTGCTACTGCTTCGAGGAATTCATATTGCATTCATAAGTGCCCCCTGGGGATTGAGACCGAGAGGTGTGAGCAAAGCGATCGACAGGAGGAGCACTCAAAAGAGCCGAATGAAAGAAAGAACTTATTCAAAGAATCATTTTCACCCAAGTCGATCGAAGAAATAGAGTCAATCACTCTGGATGAAAAAGCGATCTAAGAGGTCGGTAAGGATCAGGTATCACCTGAATCCCGAGTACAAAGCATCGTTGATTCAGGTGCTTAAGAGAAATGCATATGTGTTTGTCTGATCCCATGATGACATGTCAGGAATTAATACTCAGGTCATAACTCATAGACTGATGGTAAACCTGAAGTTTAAACTTGTGGCATAAAAGAGGTGGACGTTCAATTCGGAAAGAAGAGAGGCTGTTAAGGTTCAAGTGAACAAGCTTTTAAAAGCGGGGTTTATCCGAGAGGTTCAGTACCCTGAGTGGATTGCAAATGTCGTAATAGTGAAGAAGGCTAATGGAAAATGGAGGATGTGTGTAGACTTCACTGACTTGAATAAAGCTTACCCAAAAGACAACTTTCCCCTTCCAAAGATTGACCAGTTAATAGATGCAAC
Organism: Trichilia minutiflora; assembly: GCA_035590515.1. Lineage (NCBI taxonomy): Eukaryota > Viridiplantae > Streptophyta > Magnoliopsida > Sapindales > Meliaceae > Trichilia > Trichilia minutiflora. Next base: position 2,986 of record JAVXUL010010557.1, on the reverse strand, counting down.
GGCTGGTCACAGGCTCCTCAGCTTTATGGATGCCTTCTCGGGGTACAACCAGATCAAGAAGCATGAACCTGACCAGGATAAAACTCCATTCGTTACTGATCAAGGGCTATACTGTTATATGATCATGCTTTTTAGGTTAAAGAATGCAGGGGCCACGTTCTAAAGGTTAGTTAACAAAGTCTTCGAGTCTTTGATAGGGTCCACCATAGAGGTGTACGTGGACGATATGATTACCAAGTCTGTGTAGGCTTCTGACCATGCTAAGTATTTAGAGGAGACCTTTTCTTACTTAAGAAGATATAACATGAAACTGAATCCTAAAAAATGCTCATTTGGGGTTGGAGCAGGAAAATTCCTCGGGTACATGATCAGTAAACGAGGCATCGAGGCCAATCCACAAAAAGTCCAGGCCATCCTGGATCTGAGGCCCCCAACTACGATGAAGGAGCTGTAAAATTTGACCGGGAGGTTAGTGGCTTTGAGCAGATTCGTATCAAAGACCACGGATAAATGTTTCTCTTTCTTCCAGAAAATGAAGAAGGGGAAGAGGATGGAATGGGATGAGAGCTATAATCAGAGTTTCCGAGAGCTAAAGGAGTATTTGGCACACGTTTCCCATCTTGTTAGCCCCGAGAAGGAAGATATTTTACAGTTGTATTTGGCGATTGGTGAACACTCTGTCAGCTCTATCCTTGTAAAAGAAGAGGAGGAGAAGGTACAAAGGCCTATGTATTGCACCAGCAAGTCTTTACTAGATGCCGAGACGAGGTATACTCCACATGAGAAGTTTGCCCTTTCACTTGTTGTCACTGTTAGGAAGTTGCGCCCTTACTTTCAAGCTCACCGTGTAATTGTGATGACGGATTAACCTCTGAGGCAAATTCTTCATAAGCCCAATCTGTCAGGGAGGCTGGTGAAGTGGTCTGTCAAACTTAGTGAATATTATATTGATTACAAGCCTTAGAGGGCTATTAAAGGGCAAGCACTGATAAATTTTATAGCAGAACTCACAGTCTCGGATCATATGGTTGTACTGCAGGTCTCGGACGTCAGCAAAAATTGAGACGAGAGTGGCAGCCCTGACCCCTGGATCACAGAGGGGACCTGACGGATGTACGTCGATGGGGCATCGAACATTCAGGGGGGAGGAGCAGGGATAGTTTTGAGAAGACCGAGCAGAGAAGAAGTCATGTACTCTCTGCGATTTGATTTCAAGGTGACCAATAATGAGGCTGAGTACGAGGAGTTAATTAACGGGATGAAACTGGCTAAGGCTTTGGGAGCTTGGAATCTGATTGTATATAGTGATTCTGAGTTAATCACCAATCAGTTGAATGGGCAATTCCAGGCTCGAGAAGACAATATACAAGCCTACCTGGTTCAAGTTAAGAAGATGATAGAGGCATTTTAGAGCATCACCGTTGAGCAACTTTCTCGAGAAAAAAATTACAAGGTCAATTCTTTGGTAAAATTGGCCTCGATGTTCAAAGGAAAGTCTCCAGCTACAATGTTGATCGAGCTTCTGATGCAGAGGAGTGTAAATCTTAAGAAACGCCTTGTCACTGCTCTACAGGAGACCCCTGATCCGACGTGGATGAAGGAGCTAAAATCATACATTCAGTATGGAGAGCTCCCGAGTGACAGAAATGAAGCCAAGAAGATAAGAAACCGAGCAGTCAGGTACGCTGTTATTGATAATGTACTTTATAAACGTGGATTTACTCTACCATACTTGAAATATTTAATACCAGATGAGGCAGATAGAGTGCTTGGGAAAATCCACAATGGAACCTGCGAAAATCATAGAGGGCTCGTTCATTAACATATAAGATTATCCGACAAGGGTATTATTAGTCCACAATCTCTTAGGATGCTTTCAGGATAGTCAAATCTTGCCACCAGTGTCAGATTCATGGGGATATCCCGAGACAGTCCCGAAAGAACTCACTTGCCTTTCGAGTTCTTGGCCTTTCTTTCAATAGAGGCTTAATCTGATAGGGTCGCTCCCGACTGCCCGAGCCAGTACCAAGTATGCTATTGTGGCGATTGACTATTTCACAAAGTGGGTAGAAGCAGAGCCGCTCTCCAGTATAACAGAGAAGAAGACTACCGCATTTGTCAAGCAGAATATAATATATCGCTTTGGGGTTCTACATATATTGGTGGTCGACAATGAAAAATAGTTTGACAATGCTCGATTAAAGGAATTCTGCTTGGAGTTCTGCATCGATCTGAGGTTTGCCACCCCAGTACACCTTCAGGCCAACGGGCAGGTTGAAGCTGCTAACAAGGTGATTAAGAAGGCATTCAAAAAGAAGCTCGGAGAGCATAGGAGGGTGTGGATTGATAAATTGCTCGAGGTCCTCTGGGCATATAAAATTATTCTTCGCACAGCAACGGGACAGTCCCCCTTCTTATTAGCCTTCAGGTGTGAAGCTATGATTCCGATGGAGATTAACATCCCGACCTTTTAGATGCAGGACTATAGTGAAGAAAAGAATGAGGCTAGTCGAAGACTAGAGTTGGATCTGTTAGACGAAACAAGAGATGAGGCCGCGATTTGGGTATTCGCACATCAACAGAGGGTAGCCCGATATTACAATCAAAAAGTTAGACGCCGAACTTTCTAGATGGGAGATCTTGTCCTCCGACGGGTGACTCTTAACATCAAAGTCCCAGGTGAAGGGGTATTTGAAACCAATTGGGAAAGGCCGTATAAAGTTGTTTAAGTACTCAGACTAGGGGTATACAAACTGGAGATCCCGAGTAGCACCTTAATAAAAAAGCCATAAAATGCAGACAGACTAAAAATCTACTATCCTTAACCCAACCCTTTTGGCAATAAGTCTCCCGATCCCGCGACCAGCATTTTGAACATTTGCTCTGCATAGAATACACCCCGAGCCTCTCTCTCTAATACTCTACTCAGGTCTGATTTCAGTGATTGAAGCTAACCCCATCTTTTGAATAGAAGACCTTAGGCCAA
>JAVXUL010010546.1:0-12396 GCA_035590515.1 Trichilia minutiflora | reverse complement strand
GGATACGACACTTGGACTCACCGGACTATACTATAACAAGACTACCTATACTTGGGTACATAATTTAATTGAGATCACTGAGTCATTCCTAGTTGGCTGTGAGAAGGGTCCACAGACAATTCTCACACCAACAGCTAGCACTGTCTATAGGAAGCAAACAAAAAGCCATTGAAGCATTGTTTGATGAAGGAAGGAAAAAGACGAAGTATTTTTTGAAAGTTTTTTAAACTTAGAAAAAAACTTTGAGATGGCAGAGAGAAGATAAGGAGACGAAGGTTCTAGCTCCAGCAAAAGCACCACCCGTTGAGGAGGGAGAACCCCCTGACACGGGAGGGGCCTTGGTCAAGAGGTAGATACACAGACAAACTCCTAGCCAGTAGGGCCGAAGCACTATAGAGGGAACTCCTGGAGGTCAAAAAGCAGATGGCCAAGGAATCAGTCTCCTTGGGAGAAGGGAGAACGTCATTTGCCCCCGAAGAGTAGGAAAGTCAAACTCCCCAAAGCAGCTGTGTAGATAGAGCTCGGGGATCCAAAGAGGTGTATGGCCATGTGCCTAAGCCCAGACTGATAGCCAGGCATAAAGAAAAAGATAAAGTGACTGAAAGGTTGGAAGAGCCTTACGCACCTCAAGAGATCAACACCCCCTTCAAAATCTACGAAGGGCGTGGACACAGAAGAAACAGTGTCGACGAAAATTATAGAGGGGCAAGGCAATCAAGGATGGAGTCCAGTCTCGCCTCCACCGATATAAGGTTCTTCCTTAATAAGAAGCATGCCTGAGAGATGGAGGCAGTAGCAGCCATTAGCAGGAAAGAGATGGAAGAGTGTGTGAAGAGGATGCTCTGTGAAAAGGGAGCATACAGTGTCCCTGCCCAAGAACCAAAAAGGTCCCTACTTCTGGGTTCAAGTCCCCCCTTACGGAGGAATTCTTGTCCTTACTCCTCCCTAAGAAGTTCAAGATGACCCAACGGCCTCCCTATTCAGGGAAAATCGACCATTCTCTGCACGTTGACATGTTTAGAGAAATGATGCTGATTCAAGGCTTAACCGAGCTGCAAATGTGCCAACCTTTTCCCTTAACTCTAGAACGGTCAGCAAGGTGTTGGCACAAGAATTTACCACAAACCAGCATCAACAGACCCTTTTTGAGAATGAATTCAAAAGGGCGGTGGCCACCAGTCAAAACCTGAGCACCTTACTATCAATATACCAGGGAGCTGGGGAAACCTTGAAAAGCTTCATGCGAATGTACCACGAAGAAGTAATGGAGTTAGGGGCCTATCATCACCCTTTAGCTCTAGAAGGGTTGAAGAAAGACTTACGATTGGAAAGGGCTTCGTATGCTGTTCATTGGCGTATAGTAGATACATATGAAGCAGCCCGGATGGAACTGCTCGATGAAATTGAGATGCTCCTAAGGTTGAATGAAGAGGCCCGAGCGGTCGCCCTAGCCAAGATGGAACATCCTCCGGATACGTGGCAGAAGGGACAAAGAGCTCGTTATGAGAATCCCAAGTATGATAAAGGAGATCGAGGTCAGAGAAAGTTTTTATCCCGGCACCCCAGGGATGATAAGCCACCAAAACAACAACCGGGCAGAAACTCTCCTAGGAGAGTGGAACAGGTGGCTGCCCAAAGATTTACTCCAATGAAAGCTCTTTTGTCTAAGATATACGAGTATGCAAAAAGCTGAGGGCTCTTGGCACCGCATCCCCAAGCCATGAAAGCATAAGTGCCCAAAAAGAACAAATGCCAATTCTATGAATTCCACAAAGAGGACGATCATACCATTGATCAATACGAGGACCGACAGAATCAGATTGAGGTACTAGTTAAAAATAGTTATCTCACAAGTTATATTGATTCTCAGCATGTCCTCCCCAAAGATGGGTAACATCAGGGCGACGAAGATTACCCAGAGCCGGACTCGAGCATCATGGTCATCTCAGGAGGTCCTACTCTAGCGGGATTATCAAACAACTCCTATAAGAATTACGCACGATATTCACTACCTAGCCACTCCTTAGATGTTCATGTGATAAATGTGTGGGCGAATAAAAGATCTAGGATTGCCACCATTCTTATGATGTTCACCGATAAAGATGAAGTAGGAGTCCACTACCCTCACGATGATGCATTGGTAATGGTGATAGGGATTGCCTCTAAATAGGTTAGTAGAATCCTAGTTGATACAAGCAGTTCAACATACATAATTTTCAAGGACACGCTGGACACTCTGGGCATAGAAGACCTGGAATTGATCTCGTCCAATTCTACTTTACACGGATTCAGGGACTCTTGCATAACTCCCTTGGGATCGATACAGCTTCTAGTCACGATGGGGCAAAGGCCTTATCAAAAGACTACCATAGTGTGTTTTCAAGTAGTCGACTTAAAAATACCCACCTCCACCATTCTGGGAAGACCCTTCCTCAGAAACACTAAAGCAGTGGAAAGCATCCATTACTTGAAGTTGAAGTTCAAAGTCGGGGAAGGGATTGGCATCACAAAAGGTAATTAAAGGGAAGCGAGGTCGTGTGTCACCACCTCCTCAAAACAAGTTACTACATCTGCAAAAGACCCTTGGAAGCTTCCCCTGACCAGACCAAAGATCCTACCCCTAGAATCAGTGAAGGAATGGGATCAGGGGTACAACCCATAGCCTTTACTAGCAGTTATGTCAGGAAGAACGAGGAGTCGCCAGCCCTCAGACTGGAACCAGAAGAGACCCTGACAGATATAGTGCTAGATAAACGATACCCTGAGAGGATCGTTTGAATTGGTACCCGGCTAAACCCTGAGCATAGGCAAGATATGATAAATACCTTAAGGATGAATGCAGATGTATTCGCCTGAAGTCATGCGAACTTACAAGGTATTGACAAAAGGGGTATAACCCATCAACTAACAGTTAGTTCTTCGCACAAGCTAGTCCAAAAAAAGAGAGGGTCTTTAACACTAAAAGGCAAAAAGCCATCAGGGAAGAAGTAGATGAGTTGCTCAAGATGGGTTTCATCAGGGAAGCCAGATACCCAGATTGGTTGGTGAACATTATCCTAGTCAAGAATACCAATAGAAGCTGGAGGAAGTGTGTTGAATAAAGCATGCCTAAAGGACAGTTTTTTCCTACCTGAATTGATTAGGTAGTTGACTCCATGACAAGGTACAAACTGTTGAGATTCATGGATTCCTTCTCGAGGTACAACCAAATACCACTACGTCCCCTAGATCAAGAAAAGACGGTCTTCATCACTGATCAAGGATTATACTGCTACAAGCTCATGCCTTTAGGTTTGAAGAACACCAGGGCCACCTTTCAAAGATTGGTAAACAAAGTCTTCAAGCTGCTGATAGGGAATTTTATGGAGGTCTACATGGATGACATGATTTTGAAGTCTATCAGAGTTGCAGACCACCCCCGTCACCTGGAGCAAACTTTCTCGCTTCTCAGGGAGTATCGATTGATGCTAAACCCTGAGAAATATGCCTTTAAGGTCAGTTTAGGAAATTTTCTAGGCTTCATGGTCAGTGAAAGAGGTATTAAGCCAACCTCCGGAAGATACAAGCCATCATAAACTTAAGGAATCTTAGAACACTGAAGGAGCTGTAGAGTTTGATGGAAAGGTTGGCGGTCTTGAGTTAATCCATTTTTTGGTTCACTGACAAGTGTTATCCTTTTTTTAGGGCTGTAAAGAAGGGCAAGGGCATGACATGGGATGAAAAATGTGAAAAATCATTCAAACAGCTCAAGGATTATTTGGCTTTTGCCATACAGCTAGTCAGCCCTTCACTAAAAGAAACGCTTTATCTTTACCTTGCTATCACTGAACATGCAATCAGCTCGATTCTAGTAAAGAAAGATTGCTAAAGAATTCAAAGGCCTATATACTACACCAGCAAAGCCCTGATGGAATACTGAGAAGCGATACTCGATTCCAAAAAAGTTGTCTCTGGTACTTGTTATAGCGGTCAAGAAATTACGGCCCTACTTTTAGGTCCATCTTATAGTAGTACTAACCTATCAGTCGCTCTGACAAATCCTTCAATCACCTAATTTGTCAGGCAGGTTGGTCAAGTAGGCAGTGGAGCTCAGTGAGTTCAATATTGAATTCCCAAAGAAGTCCCTTACTTGGCATTTATAGATCGATGGGTCAGCCAGCCAAAGTGGGGGAGGAGCAGGCATCATATTGATCGATCCAGAGAAAGACGAGGTTAGTTATGCTTTAAGATTTCTTTTTCCTATAACAAATAATGAGGCAGAGTATGAAACTTTATTGGCAGGATTAAGAACAGCACAAGAAATTGGAGTTCGCACACTTATCACCAATAGTGATTCATAACTCCTGGTGAATCACTTGAGTAGAACGTATCAAGCCTAGGAGGAAAGCATGAAAGCTTAAATTTCGAAGGCATGGTGCTTAATTAACAAGTTAGAGAAGGTGGAGATATGAAAAATTCCCCAATCTGAGAACCTCCTGGCTGATGCCTTGTTGAAGCTCGCTTTATCCCTTGTAGAGAGCATTCCTAGGGCAATTCTCGTAGAAATCCTAGGACAAAAGAGCATCTCTGTACCTAAGAATGACATGGTCTTATCTACCCAGAAAGAATCAACTATCTAGATAGACCTAATCCTAAAGTACATAGACCAAGGCACCCTGCCATCCAACAAAAATGAAGCTCTTAGGGTCCATCAAAAAGCTGTCAGGTTCACTATAATAGAAGGTACCTTATATAAAAGGGGAGTCAGCACCCCTTACTTAATGTGCCTGGGTCTACAAGAAGCAAAGAGAGTGCTAGACGAAATGCACCAAGGAACTTGTAAAAATCATAGTGGTAGCCGGAGCCTGGTGCACCGAGTGCTTAGGCGAGGATATTACTCGCCAACCATGAGTGAGGATGCCCACAAACTTGTACAGTGGTGTCACACCTATCAAGTACATGTTGACATTCCTCGACAACCCCTAAAAAACCTGACCACCTTATTGAGTCCTTGGCCATTTACACAATGGGGGTTGGACCTGATAGGGCCCTTCACAACTACTAGAGCTCAAGCAAAGCATGCTATTGTGGCTATCGACTACTTCACCAAGTGGGCAGAAGCGGAACCATTATCCAAAATCACTAACAAGAACATCATCGCCTTCATCTGGAAGAATATCCTCTATCAACATGGCATTCCTAGCATCTTAATTGCAGACAATGAGAAGCAGTTTGATAATAGATGATTGAAGGAATTTTATCGCAACTAGAATATTGACCTGAGGCTCGCATCCCTGGCTCATCCAAAGGCTAATGGTCAAGTTGAGGTAGTTAACAAGACTATCAAAAAGCTGCTCAAGAAGAAACTGGATAAAAGAAAGGGAGTCTGGGCAGATAAACTACTAGAAGTTCTATGGGCTTATAGAACCACGGTGTAGGTGACCACAGGGGAGACCCCGTACTTCTTAGCTTACGAATTCGAAGCAGTAATTCTAGTTGAAATAGACATTCTGACTTTTTTGCACTTCCCACTTCAATGAAGAAGAAAATCAGCAAGTCATACGTCTTGAACTTGACTTGCGAGACGAGGCCAGAGATCGCACCTTAATCAAGACAGCTGCTCATCAACAAAAAGTGTCTCGGTCCTACAATCAAAAAGTATGACCCTACTCCTTCAGGAAAGGTGATCTTATTCTTAAAAGGATCACCCTCAATAGCCAAATAGCTTCGAAAGGATCCCTGAGCGCTAACTATGAAGGACCATATCAAGTAGTTAGAGCAGTCAGGCTAGGAACGTACAAGCTAGCCTGACCCGATGACAGCATCTTGAATAAAGCCTGGCACACAGAGATGTTAAAGAAATATTACCCTTGAGGGAACTCCTTCTCAGGTTGGCCAATTTATAAGCTCGTAACATTTCTTGTACCATTCTTTCCTATAAATAAAGAATAAAATGTTCAAGACTTCTTTTAGCATCTCTCAGAATTTTTTCTGTCTTAATATCTATCTTAGGGTTAAGGTTGGCCATAAACCTTAAAATCCCTTAACACTTAGTTATTTCTAAAATCTTGTCTGTCCTAGGTGTCGTAAGATCTTAAACCCGAATCATGCATCCTTTGATTCTAAGACCTGGTTCATGTTAAGGCGTGGTAAACCCTGACTAGACTAGGTTCTCTAAAATCTTGTTCGTCCCAGGTGCCATAAGCCTTTAAACCTGGATTAGGCATCTCTTGCATCTAAGACCTGGTTCGTGTTAAGACATGATAAACCCTGTTCAGGCTAGGTCCTCTAAGGTTAAGATTGGCCATAAGTCTTAAAATCCCATAACACTTAGTTATTTCTAAAATCCTGTCTGTCTTAGGTGCTGTAAGCCCTTAGACTTAGATCAGGCATCCCTTGGGTCTAAGACTTGGTTTGTATTAAGGCATGGTAAACCCTGGCCAAGCCAGATCCTCTAAGGTTAAGACTTAGTTATTTCTAAAATCTTGTCCGTCCCAGGAGCCGTAAGCCCTTAAACCGGGATCAGGCACCCCTTGCGTCTAAGATCTGGTTTGTATTACATAAATAATATTCACCCATCTCATGAATAAATATTATTATTTATAAAATAATTTTATTATAAAACAATTTTAATTTTATCATTTAACTGAGTTCAAATATGTGTGATTATGCAGAAGAAGGAATACATCAATATGTATAAGCGTATATAAAACTATTTAATTTTGGACTTTAAACTAAATAGTGCCCCCACTACTTAAATTAAATCATGTATTCCCTTAATAATACTGTAATCATATTACAGTTGGTTTAGTGGGTGATTATATTCGTATCAAACTTATAAAACCTCACCTGACATTTATTGGTTAAATAAGCTTAATAAATCAAAAACACAATTCTCTTTGTAACTTTTTATAAGGTATAATCAATTAACCTCTAGATTCTTACACCTCACCTAACAGTTATTGGTGCTTGAACCTAATTAGGTTAGACCCAATGCTCTTTCTTAAATAGGTAGCAATAAGACCCCTCACCTGATAGATATTAGAAGCCTAACGCACCTTACCAAGAAACAAGTCAACTAGATCATGACACCCTGTGAAGGTCTTCACCTAAAAGTTATTGGGTTATCCTATGTAGAAATGTCAATAACCTAGTGACTGCTCTAGAAGATTTGATCCTAATATTATATTAAAGGGAGATTTTTTTAGGTCTCATTTTATTTGAATTATGGGATTTAAACCTATATCATTTTCAAAATGATATCATTTTAAATCTTAGTCCATTATTGATTGATCATATAAAAAAACTAAATTAACGATTAATTTATTATTGTTTGTGTTGATTTGAAGCATTTAATTACTCCCATTGGAATTCTATTAATTTCAGATTAATTAAAATTTAATACAAATCACTATTCTATCAAATTTTAATTTTGAGTAATTAAACCCCATTTCTGTTCAAATAGAACAATTCTATGCATAAGATTTCGATTTTAATAAATGAAAATTTTAATAATAGAAAATACTAATCAAATTAGTATTTTATGGGATTACTAGCTTAGGAATCATTATTAACTATTAATGCTTATTCTTAAACGTAAAATCTTTAAACAATTTAAAAAATTGTACATTTGGGTCCCTTTCAGGGAAAATTACCAAAATGCCCCTGATAAAGACCCGACTTGGTTGAAGTTTTATAGGATTAGTGGCTTAGAAATCATTATTAATAATTAATAATTATTCCTAAATGTAAAATCTTTGAACAATTTCAAAAATTACCAAAATACCCCTAATAAAGACCCAGCTTGGTTGATGTGCTATTTTATTAGAAAATAGTTATAATTTGAGAATTAATAGTCCCCATCACTTAAAATTCGAATCGAAAGTACGTCGGGTGTGAAAACGCAAAAAACCATCATTTTTTGAAAAATTAAGGTTGCGGCAAAGTGGGGGGGCTGGTGTGTGTGCGATATGTAGCACACACACACGTGCAACGTTTTATCACAAGCCTATCTGCTACCTGGCGGACGAGTACGTGACGTGCACGTGCACATCTGACACCCAACATAGGCTCCCCTACACCTTGCACCCAAAAATGTGTTTTGTTCTACGTAAAAAACCAAACTTTTTTACCATAAAACCAAGACATCAAGACCTTCATAACACACCCAAAACATGCTCAAACATTCAAATACATCAAACCAACCATAATTTGAGCATAGAGGTGTCTAACGGGCCGGGTCAGCCCGCGAACCGGCTCGGCCCGACCCATCAAAACCTGGGCCCGAACCGGCCCGGATTACTGTTCACACGGTCTGGGCCGGTCTGGGCCAATAAAAACGGTCCGGTCCGGTTCGGTTCCAGAATTGAAATCGGATCGTAACCAGCCTGGAACCGACGGGCCCGTCGATCCGGCGGCGGACCCGGCGGTTCAGCGGCGGCATATACGGCAGAGGCCGCGATGGGGGCGGTGACGGCCATCGGAAATCGGTACCGGAATCGTTACTGTTTCCGATCCGGGCCAGGCCGGTTCCACTCTCCCCGAATTATTGAACCGGCCCGGACCGGCCCGTTACTGGTCCCGGGCCGGTTCGGTTCCACTACCCCTGACCCGTCAACCCGGATCGAACCGGCCCGAACCCGCCGGGTCGGGCCTGTTAGACACCACTATTTGAGCAAATAACACTTATAAACTCAAAATTTCAAAACTTTCCAAATATATCACCATACATACTTCAATCAACACAAGTTTGCTTCCAACTATTTTTCTCATTATTACATGCATAAAACCAAAACCTAGGTTTGCTCTGATACCACTTTGATAGGGTGTTTATCTCATAAACCTTAGGGATCCTTTTTAAGTTCCCTAAGCATGCATATATGTAAGCTTTTCAACTTTTAAAAACTTAAACACTTGAATGAACAAAAACCCATGCAAATCCATTTTCAATGAATGTTGCAGTCCTCCCCCAAGTCTCTAAGAGTATCCACACTCTAGATTGATGAAGATGGAAGTGGTAGAATGGTTGGATACCCTGAAATATTTGGAAAAGACTTTTGCAAAGCTTTAGCAAGTGTAAGCAACATATCCACGTATATATACATCCACACTTGCTGTTAAAGGAAGAGAGAAACCATAAAACACATAAGCTTTCCTTTGCTTTCTTTCTTTTGTTGCTTGGTTGCATGGAAAACAATTTTTGCTTTCTTGCTTTTCAATGGTCGAAGGTGTCTATAAAGAAAGCTTTCCTTTCTTGTTTTGTTTTTTCATGCTTTTTGTCAAAATGAATTCATTCTTATCGTTCATTTCTTCCACCGTATACATATATATATTAAAGAGTTAAAAATAACTTGAAACCATTTCTTTGCTTCCACATGTATATACGTTGCAAATGCTCAAAATGGATTTGAATCACTTTCTCTTGGTGCTATATAGGTGGCATGCACATAAATAAAGTTTAAAAAGCAAATTCAATTAACTAATGAAGCCAAAACAAATGTCTATATATATGTATACATATAATTAGTGGACAATTCAATAATTATCCAAATATTTAATAAAAATATTAATATTACAAAATAATATTAATATGATTATATATATATGTATATGTATATATGTATGTATTAAAATGAAATAAATAATAAATCCATTTATTATTAATTATATTAATTAATTATTATGGATTTTTCTTGATCATTAGATCAAAAGTAAGGATTAGGATGATGACACTTGACAAACAACGATTGTGCCATATGTCATTTAAGTATTCATTTGAATAAAATAACATTTATTTAAAATTTAATAAATAAAGAATTTATTTATTAATATATGAATACTTGACAAGTTAATTAATAAATAAACAATTTTGTTTGTTAATTGATATATCCAAATATATCATTTCAAGTATCCAACAGTACCATAATATTTTCCAGACTGACGGGTGCTAGTGCATCCTTGTCGAAAAACTTATTCTTTACAATAAAGAATAAAATTGCTTACCAATCAACATATCGTAGCAATATTATTTTTGTCAATACAAAATATCTTTAACAAGCTTAATGATATATATTTCATCCATCAACAACTTCTAGATTATGTTTGTGACATCCTAGGTTTCACCGTGAACTAAACATGAGCATATACGAACATATTCGTATCACTTCGATATAACCCCTTATATCTGAAGTCCCCAATGATCATGAGTTACCTCTAGTAAGATATCATGACCCCTAGAATATAGAGAAAAACAATAAAGTTAAACTCATATAGTCGTACTTACATATAGTATGGTCTCTCTACTGTTGACTCCAGATCGAGTGCGGGCCATAGAATCATCAAATCCCTATCTTGATCATAAGATCAGAACCTCAATCATAAATGGGATACATGTATCCAAAAACTCTTTTTTGGAACATATGTACTCTGGCTAGAGATTCAGTTCCTGTAAATGACGGTTTTGCCTAGGATCTTAAGCTCCAATATCTGAGCTAGTAGATTCCATCTTGACCATCACCTGCTCTCTACAATAAGAACACATTACCAGCAAGATTCTTTCACCAGGCATGGCTAGTTCAGTGCAATATACTCAAGTGAACGATGTGCTTCACTATAGATTACAGTTGTGATGTCTTAGGTCAAAGGATTAATGGTATACTAGTACGGCTGTCCGATGAATCATTGATTGTAGATAATCACCCATGTGATTCTATCGCGGTCGGTCATGTTTAGTATCACGTTCACAAACATGATACCCATGTTTATGCTCTTGTGACATGAGACTTGTCACCCAATTATTAGTATCCAATAATAATCCTTGGCAACAACAAAACATGCCGATCATACAATGTCACTGTCTCTCGTGACACTATCTCAATCAAGAAAAAATTTTAGAATTTATTTAAATCGAAGATTTTATACTCATATCTATAACTCCCTAGAGATAGAATCTCAACACATAATACAATAAGGGACATATCTTGCATTATATGAAAGAAAGAAAGAAATCAACAACTGAACATAATGCAAGATAGAATAATATCATTTTATTAATCGTATATAATTTATAATTAATTATAAAAGGTATATATACATAAGAAAATATAACCCTAAACTATATCACACGATTGGTTCTAGGGCATATCTCTAATAGCTACTCCTATCCACATTTTCTTAGGTGTCTTATATTTGAGAACAGAAGATGGACTTCTGTTTTTCAATTATGCAACAGTAGCCACTACTTCAACCCAGAATGTTTTAAATAAACCAACACATAAAAGCATACATCGCACCATTTCTAGAAATGTTCTACTCATTCTCTGCAACACTATTCTATTATGGTGTGTATGTCACAGTTCTGTGCCTTATGATTCTATTTTTGCTACAGAAGTTATCAAATACTGTGTTGCAGAACTCAAGTGAAAGTAGCTAAGAATAATTCTAGGATTCTTAGTGGTTAATTATGCATACTTTTTGAATTTTTACATAGGTTTAAACAATTGAAACATATAAAGCAACATTTTACCTTTAAGGCTTTGCTTGGAACAAAGCAATGAGAACTCTCACTTGCCTCCAAAGCATGCACACACCAATATGTCTTCAATGATTTCAATGGAATCCTTAAAAACCTAAAAAATGTATATAGCTTCCATAAGCTATATCAATGGTTTTCTACACTTAGAAAACCTACACAGACATATATATATGGAAGAATGGAACTTCAAGAAAACAAGTATTCAATTCCATCTTCCTTTTCTCTCTCTCTCTCTTTTTAGTTATTTTGTGAAAAGCCATGAAAACCAAGTTTAGTTTCTTTCTCATTTTTTCTCATCGTAACCTTTTCCAAGGAAGAATAAGAAAGACCAAATGAAATCAATTTCAAATCCAATTTAATGGATGGCAATGTGTAAAGCATATATCTCATATGTGATTGGTTCTTTTTCATTTTATTAAAACAAAAGAAAATGTTACATAATGCTTTACACATACTTACAATCCATTAACTAGAATTTTTGAAAAAATTTCTTTTTCCATTAATCAATATTAATGGATAATAACAAATAACTTTATATTTGTGCAAAAAATATCCAGCGACTTTCGTGTACCCAATAACGAAAATCTCTGGCGAATTTCTTACAACAAACGAGGAATAGCCCATGATTGAGGAGTGGCTGTTTGGTATTTGTGTTTGTGTTTTTATTTGTGACTGGACTTGGATTACTCCCAAGCTGCCTACATACCCCCTTTCTTCTCTCTTCTGATTCTTCTTCTTCATCTTTTATCCAGTGGGGGGATCAAGCACACGTAGTTTTTTTTGGAGGAGAGGATGATGTTTTTATAGAGAAAAGGGTGATCTGACAGGCTAGGATGGTAAGGTGACAGCCCTAAGGAGCCATAGGGTGATTTTAATAAATAATA
>JAVXUL010010515.1:0-12398 GCA_035590515.1 Trichilia minutiflora | reverse complement strand
TTCATTAAAGAATTGTTCAAATCACAAATCAATATTCTCAAGTAGGCTATCCCTTAACCCTAACAATAAAATTAGTTTCTCATAACAATAAACATACTAACAAAGAATTTAAAAATAAAATCTAATAAATAAAAGATGAAGGAAGCAGAAAGAAGAAAGAAAAACTAATGGAGTCCTTCTAGATCTCGTTCGCGTTGTCAGTCGATCTCCTCTCTAGAACGATGCCCTATAAGTATCCAAGAAGTCTTCTCCAAGAGTAAAATCTAATCTCCTCCCTCTTATGGTTAGTAATCTCCCTTATTTATAATAATTGTCCCCCTTTTGCATGAAATCCAGATTACACAAGGACATAATTCAGCACATCGGGCGCTGGGGTGCCACTTCTTGGGCGTCGGGGCTCCATACTTTCTTGAAATTGAGTGGTTTTCCAATAGGAAAAGCACCGGGGCACTAGTAAATGGGCGTGCTCTCTGTCCAAATAGTGTCCATTTGCTATTTCTCTTCTTGGACTGCTATAATAACCATGATTCAAGCTTTATTTTGACCCTTTAAATGACTTCAAATTTGAATAGTTTCTTCATACAAGTATTTTGTCTTTGAGTCATCTTTCCAATGCAACTTGAATTATTAAATTTTGATGAGTATACGCCAAGATATAGATAAATCTTCATATAGTATGGAAAATCGGTCCTCAACTGCCACTTTGGAGAAATTTTGTTAAATCAATCCTAACCAACAAAAACAGTAAAGAAACATGAAATTTATTCATAAATGCTCAAAATCAAGCAAAATTCAAGTCAATAACAATTAATAAAAATTAAATTATCATATTGATTTATTATGAAGGTGATGATTAGGAATGTTGCAAAGAAAAGTATAATGTGTGATGAGATGAATGAATTATGAAACTTTGTAGTAAGCTATATACAATTGCGTAAAATATAGAAATATATGGCGATTGCCTACCAAGTGTTTGATAAAATGACTAAATGAAGTCTTGACTGCTGTATTAATAACGGATGGCTGGAGATATTTTGTGACATGAGTTGTAAGATCCACATACCATTATTTTGATTTATGTATGAATGATGAGGTCAAGAGGCCATTATCATAGTTTTCGATCTTGTATGCTGATTTTAGTAGTGTTCGATTTGTTTGATAATACCTTGTATTGGCATTGTGTTGTTTGAGTAGAGCAGCAGCTTCTTCTTCTAGTAAAGAATAATAAGTAAGGTATTATAAAATATTTGTATTTGATATTAGGAAAAAGGGACTATCCAATACATGTATATGATCAATAGTAATTTGTGTTATATTTTGTTAGTTTATTTGATAGTATAGCATAGAGATATGGATAAACAAGTGAATAGACAACTTATGAATGTTTGTAAGTTAACTATTGATATGCTCATCTGTGTGTTTTACTGCTTATGAAATGAATAGCTTATATGGTATTGATATATATATCGATGTATATATGAACAGTTATCTGGATTTTGAATGGGATAACAATATCCTAAACAGATGTCAATCTATAATGCTTCTAACATGTATGAATTCTATGATGACCGGATGTATTGTAAATGATTGTAAATGCATAGCACATGTGGATACGGATATAAGTTTGTGAACTTTGTGATATGATTTACCTATGGACTTTGATTATATAAATCATGAATGACACATATGTATGTGACAAAATGAGTGCAGCGATGCCAGCATTGGTAGGGCTAATATTGGGACCCATAAGTTGCATCTTAGACATTTTATTTTTTTTAGCATGTTTAGTATTAAATGGATATGCCTTTACCCTTTTTCTTTTCCCTTGTGTTATTGACTCTATGGTTGTTCTTGAAAACTTATATTTTATTACTTTAGGGTATTATAAACTAGAATATGAGTATAATGAGGAGACGATGGTTAGACTTGTTATGTGGTGGTCGAGATGGTCCCTTATTTGTGGTAGACATAGATAATATTTATGATTTTGTGTTGGAAATGGAATAATTATATTCTCTTTATTCTTTTGCATGTGATGTTTATAATTATGTTCATGATTAGAATTATATGTATGGAAATGATGTGTTGTGTTATCAAGAACCTTTGGAAGTGTTGATGCGATATATGGGATTAAAGCTTGGAGAAGGCCTAATATAATTATTTGGATATATGTTCTCTTAGCATGATATGATTAATCAAGCTTTATGCATTAGTTGAAGATGTATGTTAACATGAAATGAATACGAAAGCATTAAAAGTTAGTTCTCGAAAGAATGAAAATACAGTATAACTAACATAGATTAAGAGACAGTTTAATATATGTATTGTTATGATGATATGAAAATGTTCTATAAGACAAGTGTTATGTATATGCTATGAGATTATATGTATACAGAATTTTATGTGAGTGGAATTTTCTTTTCTATGATGCATTATTTCGTTTCAAATGATTACGATTGCATGCATGTGTGTGTGTCACAATTTGATCCATGGATTCAGACATGATTATCCTTCTGCCCAGTCAAGTGCCTAGCCCTGGGCATAAACCGTCCCTCTATTCGGTCAAGTGCATAGCCCTGGACATAGATCGGATATGATATGTGCATACCTTATAGATTTGTACCTTTATCCAATCAAGTGTGTAGCCCTGGGTATGGACTGTCCCTCTATTCGGTTAAGTGCGCAGCCTTGGACATAGACCAGAGATGATATGTGCATGGCATTCAAATACAAACATAATACATGGATTATCTATAGGTTCTTATGAGCTGATGTTTACGATGAATGGACATACTTTATTTCACGGAATCAATTATGGTAATATATATGCTCTTTATGTTTATGATAAATATGTATATATATGAATATATATACACACATATATGATAATAGGTATGTTTTGCGTGTATATGTGCTAATTGTTTAAATTACGTTAATTCTTTTATATGATAACCTTATATATGTTTTGATTTACTCACTAAGTCTTTCCAAAGACTTACAACTCTCCCCTCCCAACCAACCTCTGTTTTGTAGATACCTTAACTATTGTATGGAAGGTAAACAAATAGAGCAGAATCTTTGAGTGCAGTCACTAGGGTTGGGTTCAATTATGTATGGCCAGTATGTAAATAGGCAATGTAGCATATTTTGAATTTCATTGACTCTGTAATTATATAAAAATATTGATTTGTGTTATGAGTTAGGTATGAATGTTTGTGGATATTAAGTCTCATTTTTCAGTTTAAATGGTTTAAGGTGCATTACATTAGTATTTGTGTGTCTATGTCTCATATGCATTTATATAATCCATATAAAATGGATAGTGAAAGTCATTTATTTCAATAAGAGGCTGAGGAGATAAGGTCAGCTTTGTCTCCTATCGGTCATAGTCCAGGAATTTCAGGCTGTGGCAAAATGAAAAAGGAACTAATTTCTAATTTTTCATCAGACATTATACTCATCTTGTATCAATTAAAGCTTCCTTAATAAAAGATGGTTTTGTAGTACTCAGTATGAGTGTATGTCCTAAAAATAATTCATATTGTTGATTTTAAGGCGACTGATCTTATATTATATTCTTATCAATAATATACAAAAGGAGTTCTTTATTCATATAATTAAACTATTTCTTTTATTATGTTATACAAATGAATAAAGTAAATATGTGAATTATCTAGATATTTCATTTAATCATTAAATAAAATTATCAAAGATATTTCCTAAACAATTGGTATTGACTAAGCAATAATATCAACTAGTAGGCATACTATATATCTTTGGTAATTGTTATGAAATAGTTATGGTATTGATGACAATGAGAATTATGTCACTAGGCCTTTAGTATAGATTACGAGTTAGATAACTATTGTTTAAATATGACTAAAGAATAATACTAGTGTGCAATATAATTCATGAGTACATAAAAGTATACATGTATTAAGATTTAAATTCATCATTTTACATTTTAAAGTATGATTAACTCTTCCATTTAGCATGACAGAGTCCTTAAGTCACGATGAAGAAGTATCTTCATCAAACCTTTTATCGATTGCACGTAATATGTGACTAATGTCCTTCTATCGTCATATCCCGATCGAGGTAAGGTTTATGGACTGTCAAACCTCGATCCTACTTTGAATTGTTGATCACATGTCATTGTTATGCAATGGTTATTGACTTATAATTAAGACATCACATCGACATTCAATTAGGAACTTGACTTGGATAGAGGCAACGAGATTTCTCAGTCCAATGTATCGAGCCAACGAATTCCATCTTGACTGTCAATCAAATACCTATATGGATAAAGCATACCCAAATCGGCTTCTGGTACAAGGCGTGATTAGCCCTGTACTTATACACCATATAAAATATACTCATCCATACAAAGTCCAATTCCAAACATCTCAAGTCAAAGGATTAAATAGCACACTATCACAATCTATTGATAAATCATTGACTACATGCATACCACGTGATTCATCAATATTCGATCCTGTTCGATAAATAGTTCACCAACTATGAATCCACACTAATGCACTTATGATAATACTCATATTATCAGCCTACATATATTATCATATGATATCATTAAGCTGCATCTAGTATGTCTACTATATGATATGGTTGCCCAATCAATAACACGTACGTAGGGAACAATTTGATAATTTATTTAATAATTAAATAAAATTATATGGACAATTTACATACATTCATTATTCATTTACATGAAAAATAAAGGAAGCAGCAAATGTATATAAATAAAGAAATACTTCTTTCATTAATAAATATAATAGTTTATACAAGATCATAAGCGTTGAAACTGATAACACGAATGGTTTCTAGGACATAGACACTAACAAATTTACTTTAGTTGGTTTTATTCTAATGTTTTTAATTTAATGCAAGAAAGCCAAAATGAAGTCTAAAGTAATCAAGAATTCAGAGTCTCGCTGCAGCGAAGAAAAAATGAGCGCTGCAGCAAAAATTCCAGAATGTCTCACTGCAGCAATAAAATTTTTTTGCTACAGTGCTGGTTCAAAAGAGCAGAGTACAGTGCCATGTTTCGACGCTACAGTGAGAAAAAATTTTTACTCGCTGTAGCACTATTAAGCTTTTAAATGTACCAGACCTATTTTTCGCGATAATACGCATTCAAAAGCCAAGATTTCGAGCTTTTCTCTCTCAATCTCACTCTTCTATCAAGGTACCATACTCATCTACACTTAAAGGATTCAAGGTACTCAATTAATCACATCACCTAATCATTGATTTTAAAAGTTTGTTTTGGGGGATTTTCAATTTAGGGTTTGGTTAAGTAAATGCATTGTGTTAATCTTTAGATTCTTTGAGACATTTGATAGTATTATCTTGTGGTTTGTTCTGGGTATTACTGGATTACTTAAGGTGATTATTTTGACATAATTTTGGGTCTTGTGATTTTGTGATCATGTTATTAGGTGAAAACCTTAATTTCAATCATATTTGAAGTTGTTATTTATAATACCAAGACAAAAATTAATTGGGAAAAGGCCTCAGGGTGAGACCTCAGAAGAATGTGATAGGGTAAAGTTATGTAATCAAGAGGCAACTGTGATTTTTGAAAAATTAGTTAAAAAGAGAGCCGGTTTGAAGGAGAGAGGGATGGTGTTTGAAGAGAGTGAGTGTCCGAAGATTGTGATAGATATTTATAGAAGGGGTCAACAAAATTTTGTTAAACAACCCAAGACGGTGGCTATGACTCTAGTTAGGGAATTTTATACCAATGCTAAAGAGATATATGGATAAGACGCAATGGTGCGAGAGAAATCAATTAGGTTTGATAGAGATACTATTAATAGGTTTTATCGTATTTCGCCAGTTCAGGATGACATTTGGGCATTGATAGAGTCTGTTGATTTGAATTCTGTTGTTGTGGAATTGTGTGACGGCCCGGTGAGTTGGGCGAAGGTGAAGGGTGTTCATACTAATTTCTTAACTAAAAGATTGATACCTATAATGAAGATTTGGCACCATTTTCTTTATGCCCGTCTGAGTCCTTCAATTCACCTCACTAAGTCAACAAAGATAAGGCTTTAATGATTTATGCTCTGAAGAATAAGAAGAATATTAATGTGGGTTGATGGATAGCATATAATATCAGTTATTCTGCAGAAAACACAACCATTGGGCTTTCTTTTCCATCTTTGATCTCAGAGCTCATTTCTTCAACTAGGGTGAAGGCCTCTAGTCTAGAAATGTTATAGCCCAAGGCTTCTATCACCATCCACACCATGGATAAAATTGAGAGAGCCAACAGTACTAAATCATCATAGCAACCATCTTCCTCTAGATCAAAGTAGAAGATAGCCAAGAAGGCCTTTATTATAGGTATAGTATCTGAGCTTAGTCAGACACAAAAAGAGCTGACAAAACTGACTAGACAGTATAAGCATTTTATATCTTATGTGAGCAGTTCCCTGGATTGTTTAAGTGCTATACTTCTTCATCAGGGTAGAGTAGCTGGACATGACACTTCTTAGTATCCCTAAATTTTTCTGTTCCAGCCTTTGGATTCCAATGATGATGAGGATGATAGCAAGGATGAAGAAGTTAAAGATGATGATGAGGAGGAGGATGAAGTATAGGAAACGAGATTCTATCTCATCTCCCAGGTACCTTTTTGGCTCTTGATCAGATTTTAAAGTGTTGAGGATGACACTTGATTTGAGTT
Source organism: Trichilia minutiflora (assembly GCA_035590515.1). Lineage (NCBI taxonomy): Eukaryota > Viridiplantae > Streptophyta > Magnoliopsida > Sapindales > Meliaceae > Trichilia > Trichilia minutiflora. Next base: position 5,686 of record JAVXUL010010515.1, on the reverse strand, counting down.
TTAGGGAGTAGAAGTTTGGCTCTTTTTATTTGTACTGGTTAAATCTGGTTGCATTTGAATGTTTGAATTTTTTTTTGATACTTAGTAATGTTGTTTTTACTTGGGTTGTGTGATTGAATGCTATTTTTGCATGAGTGAATGTGTGTGACAATGAGAGTTAGTGATAGGAACAGTGAAAACTGAAACCTTTTCATTGATATTGAACTTAGATTGGATGGGTTTTAGTGTGAAGTAGTTTTGTGTTAGTGATTTGAAAAGTGAATTCACATACTTAAGAGAGTTTTTATGAATTTAGATTTTGATTTGGTCGATTATGAAGCCTGAACTTATAAGAGTCTTGTTTTTTATGCAAAGAGTTAGACATTAATCCTTGAGATTACTTATGTTCACAAAAAAAACAACAACTACTCCACTGTTTTGAGGTGTTTAGTATCTGGGGGTTTGAGCACCAAAAGTGTTGAGTTTTACTTAAAATGGTGTCTCGAGATAAGAGTATGCAAAGTAGCTTGTGTTTTTAAAAGATTGAGTAATTGGAGGTTGGTCGTGAAGCATCAATAATCGCGTAAAAAGGTCAATTAGAACTCAAATAAGAGTAAAGTGCTGTAGTAAATAAAATGCTCAAGCCATAGTTGTTTAACTTTGAATTTTTATGATAATTATGAGTAAAAGTGGGACTGGTAGTCAAGGTCGACTTTAGATTCACCTAAATTCTCTGAAGGCATGTTTGTGAAAGAAAATGAAAATCTAATGCAACCTTTATAAATCATGAATACCTTGCTGAATTTTTAGTTTGATGTCAATGTTTAGGAACCGTGACTTCATCAATTCAATCACTAGTAAGCATCGAGTTCTTTTTTTTTTGAGTGATTGGTTTTGTGCATGTTTTTATTTTTGTCTTTGATTGTATGTTTTCAGCTTGGTGCATGTGTTTGTGTAGTTAAGTGGATTAGTTTTTATTTTCTTTTTTTATTTCTGTTTTGCTCAGGGTGAGCAAAGATCTAAGTTTGGGGGTGTTTGATAAGTGGTTTTATCACTCATCCATTATTAAGATTTTTTACTTAGTTTCGAGTAATTTCATTGGCATTTTTATGTTTTTCTTATTGGTTATGTGCAGGTTTTAGTTAATTCAATTCTTCAAGAAATAAATCGGTTCAAGGTGATTCAAGTGGCATTGGAAAGCTGACTTTCGAGGCTGTGATTTTCATGAAGAGCTAAAAAGTGATTCTCGCTGTAATGAGAAGAAAATTTCTTTCATTGCAACAAGATTGACAGAAACCCTTACTGTAGCGAGAACAAGTTTTCCTCGCTGTAGCACCATTTAGAGAGTTGTCTTCTTTGGTGCCCTAATTTCTTACTATTTAAAGAACTTTTCTAGGGATTCATAAAGGAGGGAGAACCTAGCAGCCACCAAAGATTCTAGAAGATTCTAGACCTTATTTGGGAAGCTTAAATCCTAAGAGATTGAGGAAGAAAGAAGAATACAAGACAAGGAGGACTCCTACAACTTCAAGAGTTTTTCTTTCCTTTGTTTCTTTAGTATTTGAACTTTTTTTTATGTGCACATTGAACATGTTCTGGAAAATGACTTGTATTGAAATATTCACCATGATTGGCTAATTTCTCTTGTGCTTATGGGTGTAATGAAACCTTAGTATTTATGTTATGAGATTATTTACTATCGTGTAATACTTTTACTTATTTATGCTCCTATTTTTAATGTTTAGTTTAACTGGCCATTAAACTAATTAAAATGGTACTTGAAACTATGCTTGGAAGAGTGAGTTTTATGTACAAGATTAAGGATGCATAACCTAGATGTTAATTTGTTGGAAATAATTATTTACTAGGTAACAACATTTGGGGCTTACACTTAATGACTACACTATTAACTTGAGTTGAATAGGAATATTATCTTAGATGGTATTGTATAGGATTTTATTGAGATTCGAAAGATGAAATAAAATTGATGTAGGCCCTAGTTAGTAGGTAATTGGGTATAAATAATAGTAAATTAATATGGATATAAGAACTTTGGTGTAGTTATATCCCTTAAGCATACCTTTAATAGAAATTTCTCCCATCAATTTAGTTAATAGTTTTATTGTCTTAATTTAGTTTATTAGCATCAGTTTTTGTTCTAGTTTACCCAAATCGAGTTTAATCATTTTAATTGCGATACTCAACTATAAAATATTTCACAATCCTCGCGGGAATGATATCCTATTTCCTTGTACTATAAAACTCGACACCGTACGCTTGAGGGTTATATTTAATGTGTGTTGTTGAAAGTGTTATCAAGTTTTTGGTGCTGTTATTGGGGAATTGTACTAAATGTTTGAGTATAGTTGATATTGTGACCAAGTGATTGATTTTAATTTGGGTGTGTTTCTTGTTAATTTTCTTTTAGCTTTAAATTGTGTTTAAATTTGTGTTTTTTTTAAAGTTTATACGAAGAAGTGAAAATTTGGAGCTAGTACCTTTAAATCTAGAAATCAAATACACTTGTCAAAGAAATCAAGGTGCTAGAATGAGGGAAAGAACAATAGAGCTAGAAGAGATTAGAAATCAAGCTCATCAAATGGTTGAAGACAATTATCAACAGTGAGCTCTTCGAGATTACTTCAGACCAGTAGTTAACGATAACTACTTAGGAATACAGAGACAAATAATTAAGGCTAAAAATTTTGAACTGAAGCCTGCATTGATTAATATGGTCTAGCAGAATTAGTACGGAGGATTGTTTTATGAAGATCTTAATGTTCATTTAGGAACTTTTTTGGAAATATGTGATATAGTGAAGATGAACGGTGTCACTGAAGATGCAGTTAGACTCAGATTGTTTCCTTTTCATTGAGGGACTGAGCTAAAGGATGGTTCTAGTCTTTAAAGCCCGGGAACATAGCAACGTGGGAAGAGCTTGCTCAGAAATTTTTATTTAAGTTCTTTCCACCATCAAAGACTTCGCAACTTATGGGAGAGACAGCGCAATTCAAATAGCTGGATTTGGGCCATTATTTGAGGCTTGGGATAGATTCAAAGATCTAATACGAAGATGTCCTCAATATGGGTATCAAGAATGGTTTCAAATTCAGTTATTCTACAATGGTTTAAATGGGCAAACAAGAACCATTATGGATGCAGCAGCTAGAGGAACTCTTTTGTCCAACACTGCAGAGGAGGCTCAATTATTGCTTGAAGAAATGGCCTCCAATAACTATTAATAGCCAAATCAAAAGAACCAGAGGAGAGTTACTGGTGTGCATGAAATGGATCCTATTATGGCTTTGACAGTACAAGTATCAGCTTTTACAAGTAAACTTTCAGCTATGACGAGTCATGACCCATCATTGAGCAAGGAATCAGTAGTTATGGCAAGTACATCGTATTGTAAGATTAAAGATGATCAAGAGCAGGTTCAGTATGTCAATAACAGAAACTTAACTTTCAAAGTAACAACTTACCCACTCACTACTATCTGGGGTTACGAAATCATAAAAATTTCTCTTATAGCAATACAAAAAACATGTTACAACTACCTCCACGATTTTTGCAAAATCATGTGGAGAAGAAACCTTCCTTAGAAGAGCTTATGAGGATATTTATCAATGAGACTAGAGGGAGGTTCAATAAAAATAGATAAGAATTGAAAGCATTGAGACTCATTGTGGATACATGGGAGCTACCATGAAGTTATTGGAAGTGTAGATTAGTCTGCTTGCTAAGGTCATAAAATAACAATCAGCCAGTATATTCTTTAGTGATAAGGAGAAAAATCTCAAGGATCATTGTAATGCTATCACCTCACAAAGTGGGAAAGAAGTAGAAGTACAACTGAGGAAGAAAGTTATACAGCCTGCTAAAGAGAAGGAGGTAATTAAAGAGATAAGAGAGGCAGAAGAAGCTAAAAACTTGGTTGATAAACCTGTGCAAGTAAAGAGTGGCCTAAGGATTACTTTTCCAGATAAACCTCCCATTAGGTCTCCACCAATCCCTTTCCCACAAAGATTCTAGAAAAAAGTTAGATGAGCAGTTTAGAAAATTTTTGGATATCTTTAAGAAGATCTATATCAACATTCCCTTGGCAGAGGTATTGGAGAAAATGCCTAACTATGCAAAATTTATAAAAGAGATGATGTCAAAGAAGAGATGGCTGGAAGATCATCAAATGATGAAATTATTAGAGGAGTGTAGTGCTATTTTTAAAAGAAAAATGCCTTAAAAGGTTAAGGATCCAGTTAGTTTTGCCATTCCTTGTACTATTGAGAATTCACCTTTTAAGAAGGCATTATATGATTTTGGTGCCAGCATCAATCTTATGTCGTTTTCTGTCTTCAAAAAGTTGGGTTTAGGAGAAGTAAAACCTATAACCATTTTTTTACAAATAACGGACTGTTCTCTTACTTTTTCCAAGGCAGTAGGTGAAGATGTATTGGTTAAAGTGGACAAGTTTATTTTTTCTGTGGATTTTGTGATACTTGATATCGAGAGAGACAAAGAAATTTCAATTATTCTTGGCAGACGATTCTTGGCAACTGAAAGAGCTCGTATTAATGTTTATGGAGGTAATCTCACATTGCGGGTTAATGATGAAGAAGTATAGTTTAACATTTATCAATCATTAAAATTTTTAGATATAGACCAATCTTGTAAGATAGTAGATATAGTATCAAGCTCAGTAGATGCCATATTTCTAGACTTTTCTTCAAGGGATCCATTGGAGCATTGTTTAATAACTTTCAATATATGCAAGGAAGATCTTCTAGCTGTTGAAGAGCAAGTTTTATTGTGAAGTTCAGCATGATAAAAAAAAGGGGTGTTCACTCTTGAAGACTTGATAGAGATTGATGCAAGTGTTGGTAACAAGACTGAACAAATCTAATAACCCCTTCTGAAGTTTAATCTATGAAATAACTACCCAAACATTTGAGGTATGCTTTCTTAGATGAGAAATCAACTTTACCAGTCATCATTTCATCATCACTGGAACAGCTGCAAGAAGACAGATTGTTACAGGTTTTGAAGAAACATCGATTATATGAAACCCGTCCCTTAGTGATATGGGCATAATAGTAAATCCCTCAAGAGTGTTTGTGCATGACTTTATGTTTAGGATATGCACAAGAGGGTATAAAACTTGAAGAGGATGTCTTGGATAAGATTTTGGTGTAGGATATAAGTCAATGAGAAAGATCTAGACTTTTGATCCTAAATTCATCTCCAATTGAGAAAAAGTTCCTTATCATTTTTGTATAGCTCGGTGAGAGCTTCGTATTGATATATTATGGGTTTTGAGCAGATATCTGAGCTAAAAGTTATGACCAATTGAAGTTATAGTCCTCGGAGGAGGACTAGAAGCATAGGTATCGATACGTTGAGGTTGAGGCCAAAGGTATCGACACCTTTGAGGAAGGTGTCAATACGTTTACTATTGGGGCCTAAGGTATCGATACCTTTGATGAAAGGTATCGACACTTTGAAGGCATGATGAATAGTGAATAGTATCCAACGTATTGATACGTTGGCAAGGGGTATCGACATATTGGTGACGAAGATGAAATCCGATTACGACGAAAGGTGTTGATACGTAAGGAAAGGTATCGACACCCTGCAGGCTTGTGAATAGTGTTTTAGTCAAAGGTGTCAATACGTTGGGGCAAATGTATCGACACGTTGCAGGGAAAAAGGC
>JAVXUL010010504.1:0-12399 GCA_035590515.1 Trichilia minutiflora | reverse complement strand
TTATAGAAAAATGATGAAATTACCATTTTGCCTTTAAGTTTTCTTAAGAAGGAAGCTTCTAGAAGAGGGCAAAAATATCATTTTGCACCGATTTGATCGACCAAACTACCCCTTCGATCGAACGATTAGCATTTCGATCGACCAAATCCCTTAGCGTGAATAGTAATCAAAGAGCTCGCAAATTATCGATCGAATAAATGGCTCATTCGGTCGACCGAATCATCATTGCGATCGAATGAATCCCTCATTCGGTCGACCGAATCGAAAGCCAAAATTTTGATCGAACAAACTACCCATTCGGTCGACCGAACTTGCTAAAAATGGACTTTTTCACTTAAGTCCCTTCCAAAAATTAAAAATCACAAGCGGGGTCCCAACGTACACCCATATAAACCTCCTTTGATCCAACAATAATGCCAAACATATTCAAAAATATACGGATAAGCTACCGTTATGCATGATGGATGCAGAAGCATGAACAGAAGATGCGATAAAGTTACAAATATGCCCTTAAGGTACATACACGGGTGTGATAGTGTTATAGTCCCTAAGTCACGATGAAGAAGTGTCTTCATCAAACCTCTATTGATTGCATGTAACATATGGGTAATATCCCTCTATTGTCATATCCTGATCGAGTCGGGATTCATGGAATGTCAAAACCTTAATCTCGATGTCTATACGAATTGTCAATCATATATCGTGATTATTATAGCCATAGACTTAAAATTTGCATATCATATCGACATTCGTTTAGGAAATCAACTCGAATAAAGTTAACGAAAACTCTCGATCTGTAGTATTGAGTCAACAAATATCGTCTTGACTGTCAATTGAATACTTATATGAACAAAATATATCCAAATCAGCTTCTTATACAAGGCATGATTAGCCCTGTACGTGTACACTATATGAAATATACCCATCCATACAGAGTTCGAATCTATACGTCTCAGGTTAAAGGATTATATTGTATACTATTTTAATATATGGACAAATCATTGATTACATACATATCATGTGATTTGTTAATATATAGCCTTATTTGATAAATAGTTCACCAACTATAAATCCATACTAATGCGCTTATAATAATACCTATATTGTCAACGTACATATATCATCATATGATATTATTATGTGGCAATTAGTATGCTTACTATGTGATAGAGTTGTCCAATCCATATCACGACGTAAGGAACAATTTGATAATTTTATTTACCGATTAAACAAAAATATATGGATAATTCAAATACATTCTTTATATATGAGCATGCCAATATAAAGGAAACAGTTAATATATGTGAATAAATAATAATTCTTTCATTGATAAATAAAAATTAATACAAGATCACTAGCTCTTAAATCGATAACACGAATAATTTTTAGGACATACACTAACAATCTCCCACTTGTACTAGAACCATTCGTTGTGGTATCGTATACTCATCTTTCTACGATGCAGGTTCAGCTGTTTCAGTGTCGTTGTCCTAGTTAGTAGGTCAGCAACAAATTGCTAACAATGTTTTATGTATTACTATATTTTCAGTTCCAATGAATTTTCTCAAAAATGTGATACTTGCGTTGAATATACTTAGACTTTTGGTGTATTCAGGGTTCTTTAGCCTGTGTAATAGCTTCAATATTGTCACAGAATATTGATATCAGATAACTCATATTAGGAATGACACTAAGTTTAGACACGAACTTTAGTATCTAAATAACCTCTTTTACTACTTTAGAAGCGGCAATATATTTAGCTTTTGTATTCATATTAATCTCTATATCTCAAATGATAATAATATATAATTAATATCAAAAAATCATAAATAAAGTTCACAGGTTTCCTAATTGACAATTATTCTTTAACTAAATCTACTTTTGGTCATTTATCCGCTTTTCATCAATGAAATTCCATGACTAATTTATAACCACAAACATTCATTTGTTTTTGGAATCTTAATTCTCGGTAAATTTTTGAATTATTGAAAAACTTTCTAATTTCTTCACATTAATTCAATCATTTTAGAAATTCTTCAAATTCAATCATTTTAACCTTAATTTTACACGTACTAATTTAATCGTTCGAATCAAATTCTAATTTTTTAAATAAACAACAATCCCTTAATTATATAGTGATCTATTTACTACCTAATTTAATTTTTCTAATTCAAACTCTAATTTTGTATAATTTAATCGCAAACGCATATATTATACATCCTAAATAATAAAATATAAGTCAATTAATGGTAATTTAACATAATTTATTGATGAATAATAGTTTTAAAATTATAAATTCACTAAATTTCAAAATTAAAATTAAAATTAGATGAAAATTCTTACTAATATGTTGCTGTAAGTCTTAGAGAGCTTTGTTTTTTTTCAATTTCTTATCATAAATCATCATAACTGGACTCCCTTCTCATCCTATAAGTTTTATTTTTCTATTTTAGCCAATAAATCGAGTAATAGAAAAGTTAAAGTTTGAGTAAAAATTAAGATTTATCATATTATAACACCTGATCCAATATTTATTAATGATATTATTCGTTTTAAATTAATCACTGAGATCTCATAGTTTGATTCTTGATAATGGATTCAAATCCATCCTTCAAAACCTCGTTGACATATTGATTTGGATATCACTTATATAGATCAATAACATTCTCTCTTATTTCGATATAAAACTCAATTTCTTTTTATTCTTAATTATTCTTAAAAATATGTCAAAAGCTACCGCTTACTCAGGATTTTTTGTGTTTCAGTGCCACTCTCCACCCTCCTCAACACTTAATCGTTACATTAAAATAAAATGTTCAAGCGAATGTACTCAAGTTGTTAATAATGATAAGTTTAAATATTAATTTTATTAAAATTACTAATTATATTTAGAAAACAAAAACATAAAAAAAGAACTAAAATGTAATACAAGATACAAATATAAGAGTGATTTCATAAACTAACTATATATATTTTTTATTTAAGTAATTTTATTCTAATAAAAATGAAGATGATGTAAACAAAATTTAAAAAACGAGAATGACTTAAATTTTTTTATTTGAAGATATCAATAAGATAATATAAAATATATTATATAAAAAAAAGAAGAAAAAATAGTAGAAAAAAGTAGGAACTAATATTTTTATAATATAAAATTATTAAGTTATAAATTTAAAAAATAGTATTTGAACATATAATGGATTATTTACATTAATCGTTTCGTCTAGTTTGGATTGTTTAAATTATAAATTATAATAAAATTTAATTTTATTGAGGTTAATGAAAGAGGGGATTGAAAAATGTATTTAAAAAAAGGACGACGGAAAAAGCATATTTTGGGCTGCGAATGGGGCCTTCATTGGACCGGGAATGGAGCCTTCATTGGACCTTAGTCGGCTACGCCTTGAATTATTTTGATTACTAAAACTCTTGTTTTAAATAATTCAACCGTTAATTAAGTTGAACTAAATTCAAATATAGTATATATATATTTTTTTATAGTCACATAATAAAAGTAATTCAGTTGGCTTTATATACATACACAAATAAAATTATTATTTGAATCTTCCATTGACTTGCTGCTTGTAAAACGTTTTAATAATAAAAAAAAAGAGATAACAATACACTGATTGTGAATTTTTATATTTTCATAAATATATACACACACGTGTGCACACACACGCACATAATACATAAATTATTAATATGATTTTATAAAATTTAAAATTAAATACCGCACTATTTTATTATAAATTATTTAAGATACATTTAGAATAAAAATTTTGAATATGAACAATAATTTTAATTTAATAGTTATGTTATCAAATTAGTTTTAAATTAAAATAAGACTATTTTATATAAATTAATATTTTAAAATTTTTCAAAAGAGCCTATTCTCAAAGTATTAAAATTTAAGTTTCCCATAGAAAAATAAAATATTCTTTTATTCTATTAAAAAAATATTATTCAATGAAATTTTCAAACGTCCCCAAAAAAATCATGATCATTTTTCATCGGTAGTTACTAGTAGTTAGGAACGTATTTGTCAATAAGTAAATAAAATATATTTTTATTTACAAAATATAAATCAGGGGAATTATTATAACCCAAAACTAATTTATGAAAATATCAAATAAAATTTAAAAAGAGATAAAGGAATGCGCATAACCCATGATGCGTATGTTCACGGCTCACGAGTGGCGTAAATAAAAAGTAAGAATAAAAGATAGATTACGTGGGTTGAAACCATTAACAAGTCCTTCATTCCATCATCTAATCTACTAAGCACCAACCAATTGTGAGACTGTGACTTACAAACCCGTGGGCCACAACCCACAAAACCGTTTGCCCTAGTTACACACATTTTCCAAATTTTCTAATTGACATAAGTACCCTTCATCATTCTATTCAGACACCAAAAGCATAATCGAAATGAAAGTCATAATTGTAATTTAAATTAGAAATATCCTGGTTAAACAGCCTCGAAATGTTCATAAATTCTCACTACATCCAGGGCCAAAACGAAAAGCAAGTTACACAAGCCCTCTCTATACGATTTTGTTCGTGTCGTCGAAAATGGCCAGGAAGTTCTTTGTAGGCGGTAACTGGAAATGCGTAAGTCTCCGATTCACAATCTACTGTTTATTTTATCATCGGTTAATTACAACCGCTGGATTAATTTGTGCTGAAGTTATTTTATTTAATTACGAGATCTATCTTGAGTGGATGCATCTTTTGAGTGGACGTAAATTCTGTTCATTTTTTTATTTTTTAATTTTTAATCCGTTAGGCTTGATTGAATCTGTGTAGAATGGAACCACTGAAGAAGTAAAGAAGATTGTGAACGGACTCAACGAAGGTCAAGTTCCATCTTCAGATGTCGTTGGTAAGCGAATGACTTCGTCTTAGATTTCTTCGTTTCGCAGCCAGTATCCTTTTGTTTTTAATTGTTTTTCCATGTCTAGATAAGGTGAAATATGGACGAATTTGCTTACCAAACGGATTTTTGTTAGTTTGAATACAAACGCGTTTGGTTAGCGATCCAATCAATTTTATAAAAGCTAGTACAGTTTTGGTGTTTGGGGATACAATTTGGAATGAATCTTACGGAATATAGCAATAATGGCTCGTATTTATTTATTTGCACTGGCCTTTGAAAGTGTTGATGGGTTGATAACTTGATTCCATTGCAGAAGTTGTGGTTAGCCCTCCGTTTGTGTTTCTGCCACTGGTAAAAAGTTTGTTGAAGCCTGATTTTCATGTTGCGGCACAAAATTGTTGGGTCAAGAAGGGAGGTGCTTTCACGGGTGAGATCAGGTATGGAATGCTGTCAATTCTCAGTGTTTATTCCGGTTCATTGCTCTGATTTGTTCAACTTGTGTGCCTGTCAGTCTAGTGGACTTGCATTGGAGTTATTGATAGAAAATTGGCTTTATAGAAAAAGAAAAAGATGGAAAGCTTATTGAACCACCCAACATACCAAACAATGTGCACTCTATTAAAACAACCAATTCAAGCTAGTTATTGATCTCAAATTGACTCAAACCTTCTGGCGAGGGGTAAACTTTTTTAAAATATTGAAATCCTGAGTTTGAATAGTGTCTTTCATGGGAACATGTTTTATGCTGGTACCTTAGCTATTGCTATAATGGTATTTGTAAGCAGGAAATTCTGTAATTGAAATTTAAAATGACATCTCATATATTTGCAGTGCTGAGATGCTTGTCAATTTGGATATTCCTTGGGTTATTCTTGGTCATTCTGAAAGGAGACTCCTTCTGAAGGAATCAAATGAGGTAATTTCTTTTCTCTCTCTCTTTTTTATTTTGTTTTGTTCATCTGTTTTTATTGTGTGCGTGTGGTACAGCATCTCAAATTTTTTATTGTTTTTTATTTACAACAAATATTTTGTTTATAGTTCATTGTCTTGTTAGCATGTGCTACAATAGCATTGTGATCTATGTGCATTTCTTTTAGTTTGTTGGGGATAAGGTTGCATATGCACTTTCCAAAGGTTTGAAGGTGATTGCTTGCATCGGGGAGACTCTTGAGCAGAGAGAAGCCGGATCTACTATGGATGTTGTTGCTGCACAAACGAAAGCTATTGCAGGTACGTACTTCATTGCCATGCAAAAAGCTTTTTGTGCAATTTCACATGTTTCATATATTTGATGTTATTAGTTTTTATATTCTCTTTGCAACACGGCATTCCTGTGATGTTTGGAAATCATCTATTACTCTAATACTGGTTTGTTACTTATTTACATAAAAAATTTTATTTTAGTATCAAAGATTTTGGTGAATATGCATGGCAAGTGGTTTGTTGTAGTTTATTGTTGCATGATGTTGTAATTAAAACTTCATACACTTCTAATTATATACTGATGGGGATTTCCTTAGGTGGCAAGTGGATGTTTTAGTTATGAGTAGAAAATTATTTCTTTATATTGGCTCTTTTATTGGCCATGTTGATGCAGCTGAATGATTTTACTATATACTAGTTGAATTCTGGTACAACTTCTGTGTTAACCGAAAAAAATTTCGAGAATCGTGCAATATAATCATTGTTTTAAATGTGTGTCAAGAATGTTGCTGAATGCTTGGTTTTATTGTTTGTTATGTATGCTTACTGCAACAGTATATTATTCCTTCTCTTGTGGTAGAACGAGTCTCAGATTGGTCAAGTATTGTTTTGGCTTATGAACCTGTGTGGGCTATTGGAACTGGGAAAGTTGCAACTCCAGCACAGGCTCAGGAAGTAAGTTAGACCTTGATCTTATTTGTTGAAGTTTTATCATTTTTATATCAATTGAATATACTCTTCCTTTGCTTTACTTTGGATTCCCCTGCCATCTTAATTCTTAGTTGTTACTTTTTAGTCATCTTAGCCATCTTGTATGTGTGTTTTCTTTTTGAGTCAATTCTCATATTGGTTTGTGTGTGCTGATTTCTTATGATAAGTGGATTCTATACAAAGTTCTTGATTGGCAATGGTGCATGTTTTTATACCTATTTTGTCTGTATAATAGGTACATTTTGAGCTGAGGAAATGGCTTCATGCAAACACCAGTCCCGAAGTTGCTTCAACAACACGGATCATCTATGGAGGTATATCCATTCAGTTTTTTCTCTAATGTGAGATATTAGTCAGATAATTTGGCTTATTAGTTCTTTAATCTTCTCTTTTTTATGGATTTTCAATTGTCTATTTCTGAAAGAAATTTATGGTTTCTATATATTGAAACATAATGGAAGAAGCACAGGGAATAAGCCTAAAAGGCCAAGTAGATGCTTCAAAACTTGTATTGTCATTTCATCCATTGAAGTAATTTGTTAGAGAATTTGCTTTGCATAGGACGCACTTAAAGTTTTGAGGTTATGTAGTTCGTACTGAAAGGAGCTGTCTGAGGATCCTGTTTAGCTAATTTTAACAGTATCTTTGTTAACTTTGTGTAATTTGTCTAGCAAAAGCAAATGATATTTTCTGTTACGAGCAATTACAAGCAATTATTTAACTAATTATAATGTCTTTAATTACTCTTCTGCCTGTCACAGAAACATATGCAAAAATGTAGATTTCATTCTTGGTTGCATTTCTATTTCAGGATCTGTGAATGGTGCGAACTGCAAGGAATTGGCATCTCAGCCTGATGTTGATGGATTTTTGGTTGGTGGAGCTTCTCTCAAGGTAATTATATCATTTGATGATTTTCCCACTGTTACTTTTATACTTACTTCCTACATTTGGGCTCTTATTTTATTTCCCTTTTCTCAGCCGGAGTTCATTGACATTATCAAGTCTGCCGAGGTAAAGAAAAATGCTTGAGCTTGTTTCAAGCAAGTTTACCGAGTCTATGAAGTATTTTGTTTTGGTAGGGTACAGATTCCAGTTCGTATAATTTTGGATATACTGTTTTGAGGGAATAAATTATGCTTTTGTATTTCGAAAATCACACTATCAACTGGATCTTTTTTTGTAGCGGAAATAATACTCTTGTTTGATGAGACCTCGTGTTTATTTTAGTTCATACTTTTTTGTTGCCTCATTAGTATCATGAATATTCGTATTATTGATTTGTCCAATTCATGAAAATATATAAAAATCTTTTCACAAAGTACACAATATGATACCTGAATTCCTATTCTTTCATCTGCCTTGGTATCGTGGTTTGATTTTTTACGAATATCACCTAAAGTAAAGATCGCTTTTGTTGAATGACTCTGGCCTCAGAAGATCGAAAAGGAGAAGAGTCTCCGTGACCCCCTGGTCTAGTGCATGACTGTGGCCCGTGGCCCCAGTACGTAGACAATTTTCAATTTTAATACCTTTCGAACGTCCTGTTAGTGTTTCCTATTTACCAAATCTTGTTTAACCGTACAATCACATGTAGTCATGTACTGGTAGACATTTACGTCTTAATGAAATTATAATTTTACCTTAACAAGAAAACGTCAGAATGAATAACACGTTATTTATTTTAAATATATTTTTACTTATTCTATATGTTAAAAGTTTAATCATGTTTTAATTGAAATTCAGATTAATGAATTTATGTAAATGATAAAAAATTATATTCAAATTATATAAACTACTGTAAACAGTGTAAATAATTTGTAAACAATTAATATAAATAATAAAAAATTAAAATTATGAATTAATGTAAATAGTCAATTTGATCAAACAAAAATTGGTAAAAAATTATTAACGTAAATAAAAAAACTAGAGTTATAAACTAATATAAACAGCCGTAAGAATAATTTAATAATACAAAACTAGATTATACAACACAATTAAAATTCACTTTTATTTAATAATTAATTAATTTATATCTATCAAATATATAATTTTCAAGTATGTATAACATATAAATACATGTATATACAATTTGTATATGTCCTTATAAATACAAGTATATAGGATGTACACACACATCAAAATACAACGTCTCACTTACACTGCTCGCTATTTTCAACTGTTTATCAATGTATATTAATATTATGAGTTGTTAAAATTATACTAGAAATTAATCACTAAAATTTATATATGACCTTTTATCCAAATAGAAATATGAAATGTAGGCGTTTAAAAAAAAAAAAAAGCCCTTCTGACCATTTTAGATGATTATGATTCATGATCACCTATATGCCAATAAAATAAAATGAATATATATAATGCCTACATTTAAAGAGACTAATATTAGTAGAACATAACACATATAACTAGTACCGAATACTTTTATATATGCATGTGGATGTGGTCTCTTGTTTTTGTTACTGTTCCCATACTTTTATTGAATTCTATAATTATGGGTTTGATCCTTTGAAATTAATATCTATACGAGTGTAGAATGGAACAATTGAATTGAAACCATGAACAAGTTATTGAACGTACGGTCAAGTTCCTCCTTCAGATTTAGTTGGTAAGTATATAAATTACGTGTTTTTATTCATATATCTGTATAACTCCTGGGGTTGATTAGTGAAAATATTGACGATTATAAAAATCGATGCCCATAATATTGCAGAGATTTTGATTTACCCTCCGTTTGTGTTTCTCCTGCTGGTAAAGAGTTTTCTGAAGTCGGAATTCCAAATTGCAAGGCAGAATTGTTTTGTCAATAAGGGAGATGGTGTCACCGGAGAGATTAGGCATGAATTAATGATAATAAATCTTGGTATTCCAACCGTTGATTACTGGATGTCGCATTTTCGAAACGACATACTGAATATATGGATTACAGTTGAATGCTGATTTAATTTTTTAATAAAACAAATGACAAATGTATAATTGGGAGTCAATAAATCTTCTATTTACATAAAGAAAAATATAACCTATTAAAAAATCTTCATTAAAAACGGGAGTCAATAAATCTTCTATTTACATAAAGAAAAATATAACCTATTAAAAAATCTTCATTAAAAAAGTTCAATAAATTTAGAATAAGATAAATCCTAAATACTTATGCATGTGTTTTAAAATTTTGAATTATTTATTCGAGCGCGATAACAAACCCGTTCAACTAATATTTATCCTTAATTAGATAACTTACATATAAATTTTTTTTTCAAAATTTATAAGATAAATTCTAATTTCTTATGCATATATTTCAAATTTATGAATTTATTCTTAATATTTTTTTTAAAGTCATGATTTGTTGTAATTTGCAACAGAAAATTGATGTTCTTCATGTTTTATAGAATCAATGACTCTTGATTGGGATTGCAATAGAAGTATCATGTGAGTGAAGTTGAGGTGAATAAATAAAAAATAAGATATAATGGTTGGAATAGGAGAACAAAATTTACTTGAATATCTTATAATCACTTTAAAACGTAAAATCAAATCCTTTTTAGTTTTTTACGAGAATAAAATTTTTAGAAATATCCACTATCTACGGCATGCATAATTCTCTCTCTCTGTACATATGATTAATCCTATTCTGTGCACTAATTCCTTTTCTTATGGTATCTATTAATCTATACTATACATAGTTCTGGTCAACTATAGCAATGACGAATGTTTTCCTTGCCTCCTTTGTTTTAATTTCTTAGATGTATACAGCTCGGATACATTTTCAATTAAGGAAATGGCTTCATACAAACATCAATCCTGAATTCTCTGCAACAACACGGATTATCTATGGAGGTATATACAATAGAAAATCTTAATTATGCATTTTTAGTAATAGACTCGTGGTCTGTAGGACGAGTACTTGAGCATCCTAATTCCACACACTGACCTAACTAGAGGTGTATATATACAGTACAAATGTTCTTCATTACTTCGTTCCATATCAATTTTTCAGGATCGGTAAATGGCAGAAACTGTAAGGAATTGGCAGTTCAAACGGACATTGATCGATTTATGGTTAGTAGAGCTTTTTCTCTCAAGGTAATTAAGGAAATAATTAAGATATTAGCTAATAGTCATAGATCTCATTTTGCTGCTAATTAATTTCGGTTCCTGCATTAATATTATGTACTATACACACACACATATATATATATATTTTGCTTACATTGGATACCTTTTTTTTAATTTTTTATTTTTTATTGTTGATCCTTGTTTCCAGTTAGAGTTCATTGACATTGTCAAGTCTGTCGAGGTGCAAAAAATTGGTAGCACTTGTTTCAATAATAATCATTATATTAATTTGGCAAGTCTTTGATGTATTTTTTTGGGGGAGGTATATTGAAATGTTCTAATTAATTATTTTTTTAGTAATTTAATAAAATTTGCTTAATTTATATAATTGGGTGATTCATTAGGTGAAAAGTTCTTACAATTTTTACCATTTATTTTACGAACAAAATTTCATTGATAACTTAATTAGTATAATAGCCTCTTTTAAATGTTTTTGGAATTCATGTAGTAACTGGTACGCACAAACTAATTTAACAATTAATGTTAATGTTTTTTTTTTTTTGGATAGAAAAATTAATGTAGATTCAAATTCAAATAGCACATACTAATTAACAAATCTTCCAACATTGATTCGAGTGATTTTAATGGTGGGGATAGAATCGTTTATCCTTTTAACTTTAGAAAAATATTTATTACAACCTTTTTGTTTATGCAATAGGGTAAGAGACGAGAAGATCAACATCTTTCTTTTACATACTCGTACTTATATAATTTATTATCCATAACTACATCAAATTTTATTTTATATTTTTAAAACTTATCATGGGTCATATTTATTTCTTAAATTTCATAGAAATAAAATCCAAGACTTGAAATGAAGAGAGGCTAATTAATCATTCCAAATACCTAGACCTACTCATGGATTTGGATTCGGTAAAAATACGTAAAACCAAAGGCTTCTGAGTTATGGAGATTGCGTATGTTAAGAGTAAATTAAAAGCTATTGTATTTGAAATTCATGGGTCGTATTAATTATACACATTTTATTCTACGTTTTAGGTGGCCGGATATACATGATAATGGAAAGTACGGTATTAGTTAGTAGATAAGCTTAAGAGTCTTATTCAAATAGAAAAAAAAAACATTAAAAAAAATGTTGTTAAAGCATCTAATTTATAATTCTTTGTTTAATTTATTTGTTCGATATGGGGATTGACCAAACTACGTAGAAATTAACACGAAAAGTTTCTGTTAATTCAAAAGGTCTATGCCTTTCTTGAATTTTCAATTAGTATGATGTGAAAGGATATGATGACATTTATAGTAAAAGATAATATGTTTAAAGAGTATAGAACGTCTTTAGTTGATAAATCTAGTCTTATCTTATTGAGATAATTACAAACGATAATTATTGACTTTATTTTATAAATATGACATGAATATCTTATATTTTACTAAGATAGTTTTTTCAGTTTTGGTAGGAAAGGATTCCCTTTTAATTTGTAGGATTAATTGCTTGAAGAAGTTGTATCTCT
>JAVXUL010010483.1:0-12399 GCA_035590515.1 Trichilia minutiflora | reverse complement strand
GACACTTGGACTCACCAGACTATACTATAACAAGACTACCTATACTTGGGTACATAATCTAATTGAGATCAATGATATAGAACTGGAAGATAGGTATAAGTTAAAAGTAGCTGTTCAACTTTTAAAAGGTAGTGCAGCTTCTTGGTGGACGAATGTACAAGTGAGGGCCTCAGTACAATTAACCTAGAATAATTTTATGCAAGAATTTCGAGATCAGTATTTCAATCCCTTTCATTATAACCAAAAGAAGTAGGAGTTTCTCCAATTAAAGCAGATGAGTAAGACAGTAACAGAATATGAGACCCAATTGAGAGAGCTGGTGGAGTTTATGCCAGAATTTGCTAATGAAGAGAGCCTGTGTACTAAGTTTGAAAAGGATTTAAATTTTAAGATCTGTGAGAAGATGTCGTTGTCAAGGACTCAAGGGTACAAAGAAATAATTTAGATGACCCTTTAAGCCGAGAAGTTGGCAGGACAAAGAAGATCGAAGAGCCACTTTCAGAATAGGAGAGATTTGAGTATACAGGTTGGCTCTCCATCCAAGAATAGTTGTAGTAGTGGTTCATCTAGTAGAGCCTTTGCTACTAGTCCTGCAAGCGTCTCCTCACATTCTCCTTAAAGCCAAGGACACTAAAGATTCAGATCGTCAGCTTATAGATAGACTTAAAGATTAAGGCAGAGCTAGAGTATAGGTAGGTGTATAAACTGCAAACGACATAACATAAGCCCATGTCACCAACCGTCAGTATGCTACCATTGTGGAGAGGCAGGGCATATCAAAATATAATGTCCCAAGTTAAGTAGAGCGGAATGGGGTGGTCAGACAAGTCAGTACCCTGCACCTCAACAACATCCATCAGTTGAACAGTCAGCAGTTTCTACAAGTAGAAGATCAGGTGTGGGCAATTCCTCAATAGCATCCTATAGTGCTCAAAGAACCAGAGGTAGGGTTCAGACCAAGGTATTTGCCTTGAATCAGGAACAGGCACAAGTTAACCCAGATGTGATAACTGGTATGGTCATATTTTTCAACCAACCAACATATGCATTAATAGATCTGGGTTCTAATAGATCTTTTGTCAACACTGCTGTAGCGTCCCATTCTAGTGTCTCATTGTCAACCCTAGATCAAGAAATAATAGTTCATACCCTTCTAGGTCAAAAGTTACAGTGTTCAGAGATTGTGTTGTGATTGTAAATAGAGTTGAGCTCGTAGCAGACTTGATTCCTTTAAGAATGGAAGATATTGACATTATACTGGGGATGGACTGGTTGTCCCAACATCGAGCAATAATAGATTGTTTCTCTAAGCGAGTTGTATTCAAAGAACCCAGAGAAGCAGAGATAGTTTTCACAGGTGAGCGAAATATTTTGTCTAGTAGCTTGATTTGTGCGATGGAAGCTCAAAAATTAATAAAGAAAGGGTGCCAAGGGTATTTTGCACATGTTATGGACACAACAGATTCTGAGTATAGAATTGAACAAGTTCCTGTAGTGAGGGAATTTTCAAATGTGTTTCCAGATGAATTACTAAGGGATGCCACCAGAATGAGAGTTCGATTTCAACATTGATCTGGTACTAGGTACTACACCAATTTTGATGTCGCCTTACTATATGGCACCAGCCGAGCTTAAGGAATTGAAAGTGCAGGTTCAAGATCTAGTTGATAAAGGTTTCATCCGATTGAGTATGTTGCTTTAGGGTTCACCAGTATTATTTGTTAAGAAGAAGGATGGGACTTTACGTTTATGTATTGATTATCAACAGTTGAATCGAGTCACAATCCAGAATAAGTACCCACTGCCCAGGATCGATGATTTATGTAATTAGTTGCAGGGAGCGAGTGAATTTTTGAAGATTGATTTAAGATCGGCATACTATCAGACACGGATTAAGGAGAGTGATGTAACCAAGATAGCCTTTCAGACGCGCTATGATCATTATAAGTTTCTTGTAATGCCGTTTGGGTTAACTAATGTCCTGGCTGCATCATGGATCTCATGAATTGAGTATTCCATCCTTATTTTGATAAGTTCATGATCATTTTCATTGACGATATTTTGGTTTACTTAAGGACCAAAAATGAACATGCTCAGCATTTGCGGATTGTACTGCAGACTGTTACTCGTAAGGTTTAAATATTGGCTGCATCATGGATCTCAAGAGAATGAATTTTTGTTGATCCTCGTAAGGTTTAAATATTTTACAATGGGAGAGACCGAAGACTGTTACTGAGATTAGAAGTTTCTTGAGATTGGTAGGTTACTACAAAAAGTTTGTTAAGGGTTTTTCTCTAATAGCTGCCCCACTGACATGTTTAACGATGAAGGATATCAAGTTTGAGTGGGATAAAAGATGTGAACAAAGTTTTTAAGAGTTAAAGAATCGTCTCACCTCAACTCCGGTGTTGACACTACCTGTTCCTGGAGAGGGATACGTAGTATTTAGTGATACCTCCAAACAAGGACTGGGCTGTGTCTTGATGTAGAATAGGAAGGTAGTTGCTTATGCTTCCAGACAACTCAAGAAGCATGAGAAGAATTATCCAACCCATAATTTAGAGTTGGCTGCAGTAGTCTTTGCCTTGAAGATTTGGAGACATTACTTGTATGGAGAGGGGTGTTAAATTTTTACTGACCATTAGAGTCTGAAGTATTTGCTCACTCAGAAGGAACTGAACCTGAGGCAGAGAAGATGGCTTAAACTGATCAAGGATTATGATTTGATAATTGACTACCATCCAAGAAAGGCTAATGTGGTGGCAGATGCCTTAAGCAGGAAATTTTTGATAACAGTGGCATATGCTCAAACAGCATACCTCCCAATGTTATTGGAATTGAAGAAAGACAGTGATATTAGAGTGCAGTCAAGATGGTTCAATATTGGCTAATTTCACAGTGAGACCGACTCTACAAGAACAGATAAAGGAAAGACAGATGCAAGATCTAGAATTAATGAAAGCTTGTTAGAGAATTATGGATGGTAGTGCTGGAGATTTTTACCAGTGACATTAGAGTGCTGTCAAGATGGTTCAATATTGGCTAATTTGACAGTAAGACCGACTCTACAAGAACAGATAAAGGAAAGACAGATGCAAGATCTAAAATTAATGAAAGCTTGTTAGAGAATTATGGATGGTAGTGCTGGAGATTTTTACCTTTCTCAGGATGGAGTTTTAACATTGAGAGGTAGGGTATGTGTACCTTCAGATAATGAACTGAGAAATGCCATCCTAGAAAAAGCTCACCATTCGGTTTTTGCAATGCATCCTAGTAGCACAAAAATGTACAAAACCATCAGAGAGAATTATTGATGGCCTGGAATGAAGAAAGACATAGCAGAATTCATTGCCAAAAGTATAACATGTCAGTAGGTTAAAACTAAACACTAGAAGCCAGTAGGAATGCTCCAGCCACTACCCATACCAGAGTAGAAATGGGAACACATCACTATAGACTTCGTGGTAGGATTGTCATACACTCCAGCTAGATATGATACAATATGGGTGATCGTAGATAGGTTAACTAAGTCTGCTCACTTCCTATCAATTAGAACTAAGTATCCAGTTGAGAAGCTAGCAAGATTGTATGTGAAAGAGATTGTAAGGTTGCATGGCATACCTGTGACAATTGTGTCAGATCGAGATCCCCGTTTTATATCTCGATTCTAGCCTAGCCTTCAAAGAGTAATGGGTATGAGGTTGAACTTCAGTTTTGCATTCCACCCTCAGACAGATGGACAGTTTTAGAGAACTATCCAAATATTGAAAGATATACTGAGAGGGTGTATATTAGAGTTTCAAAGAAGTTGGGATCGGTATCTGCCATTGGTTGAGTTCGCCTACAACAACAGCTATCAGTCTAATATAGGAATGGCCCCATATGAGACTCTGTATGGAAGAAAGTGTAGAACTCCTTTATACTGGGATGAAGTGGACGAAAGAAAATTAGACAATGTGGAGTTAATCGAAGCCACCACTGAGAAACTGAAAATTATCCGAGACAGGTTGAAGACAGCACAGGATAGACAGAAGTCATACTTGGATAATAAAAGAAGGGATTTAGAGTTTGATGTGTGTGGGTGAATAAGTGTTTTTGAAGGTATCACCTTGGAAAAGAGCGATTAGATTTCAAAATAAAAGGAAGTTTCACCCGAGATTTATTAGGCCTTTCAAAGTCATCGAGCAGATTGGTCCAATGGCTTACAGGTTAAAGCTACCGCTTGATATGTAGAGAATTTATGATGTTTTTCATGTGTCCATGTTAAAGAAGTATGTTCCAAACCCCTCTCATATTATCAGATTACCTCCTCTAGATTTAAGAGAAGATTTAAAATGTGAGATGCAACCAGTGGCTATCCTCGATCATCAAGAACGGATACTGAGAAGTAAAGCCATCCCTATGATAAAAGTTTTGTGGAGGAGTGATACTGTTGAGGAGATGACTTGGGAACCCGAGCTTCAAATACAACATTAGTATCCTCACCTTTTTCAATACTAAGGTACGTTGAATTTTTGTGACAAAATTCTTTTAAAGGAAGGTAGATTTGTGAGCCTCGTGCCTAGATCCCTAGAGTATATCGATAATTTTATACTTTTACTAAACATGCAATTGTGCTTGCTTGACACGCCATTGTAACTGTATATTTATTTTGGGAATTGGAGTTGGTTAAGATAGAGTTTTGAAGTCATAAACGTAGAGACCTCAACATAATTAAAAGTTGTTGACATGTAAAGCATTTCGATGATAACAAAATGGATGCCCAAAGTCAAGATCAAGATAGATGACCAAATTATAAATTTCTCAAGTTTTTACAAATTGTGTAATTAATGCAAATTTGGTTAAGTTCAAAGCTCAAAGCATGTTCATTAAAATGGTTTTCAAAAAGGGACTTCTATATTTCAAATTATCTTTAAAGTGAATTTGAAAACAAACTCAAAAATCACATTTATCAAAATCGAAAAAGGCCTTGAAACAAAAGTTTTTATTTTTCAAAATTAAAAGGCTTCGGTCAAACGAATAGGGTCATTCGGTCGACTAAACTAGTCGTGTTTCAAAGTCAGAGAGTCCTATTTTTCTCGATCGAACGAACAGAGTAATTCGATCGAACGAAAGTAGAATTTGGTTGAACGAACCTCGGGTTCGATCACACGAATCTTGTGCATTCTGAGAAACAGAGGGTTTGAGTTTTTTCGGTCGAACGAACCTATACCTTCTATCGATCGAATGTGTGCAGATTTGAAAATAACAGCTAGTTTTTACTGTGTAACGGCTAGTTTTTCAGAAAACCTATAAATAGCTCACTGTTTTCACATTTTTACTTCTTGAACACATATTTTCACTGTTACATTCGTTTTCATTGAGAAAAATACTTTGCGCTTACCTTTTGCTTATTCATTATCCTTGAGAGAGAAAGTGCTTCATCTTGTATTATTCTATTGATATTCAAGGAAGATTAACCTTCCATTTCTCTCTTGTAATTTTAAAATCTTGTAGCAAGAAAAGAGGGTTTCTTTTCTTGGTTTCTTTTGAGAATTGTGAATCACTTGTGATAGTGATTGGTTTGTAAGGTTAGGAGGTGAACCCGAAAAATCTCCATTATGTAAAAGTGAGCCTTGTGTGATAAGGTTTGAGTTAGTGAATACTTCAAAAGTTTTTTGAAAGAAGTGGACGTAGGCTTGGATTTGGCCAAACCACTATAAACCGTGTTGCAAAGTCTCTCTTTACCCTTATCCTCTATTTGTGTTTGCACATTGGGGTTGTGGAAAACTAAAATTGTGAGAAGTTTAGCTCTAAATTTTTGAAACCCAATTCTCCCCCCCTCTTAGGTTGCCTTAGTGGGATTTCACAGAGAGTTGGAGAAAGAGAGAATGATGAAAGCTAGAAGAAGAAGAAAATAAAATAGTATCCTTTTATTTTAGTTTTGTTAAAAAGAAACTCGGATCTTACCAGTCTAAAAGATCAATAAGAGCTCAATCCCCCAATAATAACCCAAAACCTACCAAGACTTTATCTTTAGTGAACTAAGGGAACTCTTTGAGAAAGACATATAATGCCATGTAAGTTTTAAGGTAGGTATCCAAGACCTAAACTCTCCCTCTATAATGGGAGAGTAGGTGAATGAGATCCCGAGACTCCTTCATTTCACTTCGAGAATTTAAGAACTATGATGTCCTACTAAACTCACATATAAAAGCAAGGCCTCTAGGAGTCTCGAGAGATCAAGGGCATTACATAACAATTGAAGGTACTAAATAAGAATTATGATGAGGGTTATTGACAAATGAGTTTTCAAGACCATGGACCATAGGTACATAACCTGCTTAACAATTTCAAATGGGATATTCAAAATGGATAAATGTAGATAATGATTGTTAAGGTTACAACCCACAATTTCAATAATGAAGCCCATAATCTACAGAGAGAGGTAGTGATTGTAAGGTATGTATTTTACAATCATAAAGTTCAACTATATAAGGTAAGAAAATCAAGAAAACAGGTAACTTTTTTTATTGGATTGAATTATTGTCAAAATTTTTCACTTTCGGCTTCTTTATAAATTAAGAAAAACCTTAACTTAAGTATCGAATGGTTTTCATCGAAAAATCGATTTTTACCTTATCATTTTCTTTGTTTTCAGGTAAAATTCATCCTCTACTAGTATTGAAGATCATGATGGTGTATAAAATTTAAGGAAAAATAATTTTCTATATCAATATTTAATGTTGTTTATGGGAAATTGAATAAAAAATTACTAAGTTTAAAATAAAGTAGATAAGATAACAACTAAAATCTATTTAGCTAGAAGGAATGTAACAAAATAGAAGAATCCGAAAGGTTACTCCCTAGAGGCAACAACAGTAATCGATAATGACCGTAATAAATATTATAATAAGAATGTCAAGCATATAACCTTTTAAAAGAGTGATCTAGTTCTGAGGCAAGTTACCTTGAAAAAAAAAGTGTCTAATAAAGAAGTGCTTATGACTAATTGGAAAGATCCTTATAACATTACCCATATTCTCACATCAGGGGTTTACAAGTTAGAGCCTCTAGATAAAAGATAAGTCAAAAAGCCTTAGAACATCAAAAGACTGAAATTATACTACCCTAATGATTTTGTAAAGTCTTGTACAAGTTACGTTTTAAGTAATAATATCACACCCCAACCCGTGGATCTCACATGTGACAATCATCACAGACTCTCAATATGTACTCAATAAATAATCTCTGAATACATCTTGAAAGCCTGTAAGGTCTTTGAAAATCCTGTTTCTAAAAACAAACATTGAAACACTTCCAAATATCCGTCCAAATCACCTAAACTCCGAAAAATTTTCTCAATCAAACCACAAATACTTTAATTATAATCAAATCATTTTTTACCTTATTTCTCAAGATAGTTAAATGCATAATCAAATAAATAAAAATAAGGATAATATAGTTAACAAACCCTTTTACAGATTATGAGTTTCAAAATAACGATATCACATAAAATTAAACAAAACATCCCCAGTGGACTATAAACTGAACTAGGTGAATCGATTCCAAATATATACCTGCTATCCTCAAACCTGGATGGAACACCACCAAAAGAACGCGCTTGTCTAGCTTTCTAAACCTGTAACTGTAATGTGAGGGAGGGTGAGTATACGGGAGTATACTCCGTGAGTGAACTAAAATATCATAATAAATAATCACTGTATAATATAAAAATTTGTAAGGTAAAACATACTTTTAAAATATAAAACCATCACTTGAAAATCATCCCAAAAGTGATTTAATCTAAAATATTTGATTTAGTTCGAAAATATAAAACTTATGAGAAAGGTCATTGGCTACCTCTCTCGGTGATTACCCTGGCTCTGGGCAATCCTAAGATCGTTAGTGGGTTTTATATGTAGAGAAAAATAATGATGTTTTATATAAAAGTTTATTTAAGGATGCAAGGAATGAAAACAATGCATGGTTTAGTTAAAAATATGCCCACAACTAACGTTGGCTTGAGTAGCCATATGGTGATATCTGTGACTAACCCAACGAGACTCATATGTGATCGAATCCATCTCAACATCTCAATAATATATCACCATGCATCACCCTTACCTGTAAAGTCTCCACTCAACTAGACGACCTCTCCCTAGGTCGTCCTAAGCTACACCTTATAGCTACAGTCAATAAACCCGGTCTTTATGGCCGTTATCATCAATATGCATACTTATATCCATATATTCATATATTTCCAATAAATCCGCAAGAAAACATAAACTTAAACATCAAAATATTCATTAAATATAAATCAATATGGCCTCCTGGCCCTTTCCTAACACAAATGCGTTTTATTTCAAATCATGTATATATATATAAACAAATATATAAAACAAATGCATTAAACATATGAAATTAGTATTATAAAGCATTTGTGAACAATTAAGAATACCCAAAATTTGTATTAACACGAATAGAGATATGAAATTGTCCACTCGCAGTCTAGGGAGGGTATACACCCCCTAATTTCCCTCGATACTAAGCACTTCACACGGGTTCCTTACTCACGTATCTTCGCCTAAATACATATGCCAAGAACCACATTAAAATACATCTCTAAACTACAAATGGGATTTGTATGTGTGTAATGCATTCTAATCGGATTCTAAATGTCAGATTACACGCGTAATAGGTAAAGTCGTCATTATTCCACTGATTATCAAATTTTCATCACTATTAACCCACATTTGAGCTAAACTAACACATTATAACTCGATTTTGCGATTTCTATGAATGGACCCCACTTTTTCGTCAGAACAGTAACCTAGATACTATTCTTACCTATCCATATTATCAGAATTTCCATTTTTAACTACCTAATGATTTATCCAACCTCTCTACAACCTAAATAACGCATAATAACATAAATGCATGCGATACAACTAACGAAATCCCAATGGATGAACAGTAAAATTAATTTCTCAAAATTTTATCAAAATACAAAATAAAAGTTATAAACGAGTTAGAAATGATGCCAATTACCTCGTAGTATCGTTGGTTTGCTTTAATTTTACCTCGAACATAAAAAGCCACAAATTTGAATCCCTAAACCCTAGCTCTCCTTTATGATTTCTATGCTCTTTGCAATAGATTGAAGCTGGTGAGAAGCTTAGAACGAAGAATATGGTTGGAAATCAAAGAAAAATTGAAGAAAAACAAAAATAGGGCATTGGGTTGTTAAAAGCAAAGGAGAGAACATGAAAAAGGGAGAAGAGAGAAGAAGGAAGAAGAAAATAAGAAGAAAACGTGGGAATAGGGGGGTTCAGCCCCCTATTTATAGACAAAGGATGAAATTATTATTTTACCCTTAAAAAAATATAAAGGAGAAACTTCTAGATGAGGGAAAAATCGTCTTTTTATGAATCCCAATCCATTTGAACGAATTGACCACTTTGATCAAACGAATTTCAACTTGTTCAAATGAAGACCAATTCGATCGAACGATCTCCTATTTGTTTGAACAAATCTGAGGCTAAATATTTTTCAAGGAGTCCTCAAAATATCAGTCGAACAAATCAACCTATTCGATTGATCGAATCAGCTAAAATAAAAATTTTCATTCAAATCTTTCTTGATTTTGGAAAAGATCATTGGGGTCTCAAAACTCAGTGTTTACAACTTCAAAACTCTGTTTTAATCAACTTAAATCCTCAAAATAATTTTATAGCCATGATGTCCTACCAATTATCTATATGCTGGGCATAATTATATGCATTAAAAA
The DNA here is from genome assembly GCA_035590515.1 of Trichilia minutiflora. Taxonomy (NCBI): domain Eukaryota; kingdom Viridiplantae; phylum Streptophyta; class Magnoliopsida; order Sapindales; family Meliaceae; genus Trichilia; species Trichilia minutiflora. The sequence continues at coordinate 2,630 of JAVXUL010010483.1, read as the reverse complement.
AAATAAAAAATTATCATATTGCCATGGGGACTTAGACACGAGGCTCACAAATAAAGTCTTACATTTTTTTTCGAAAGTTGTGTTGTATTTTACATTTTTTGACTAATATGTCTTATGTGTTTGTGAACTTAAGATAAACGAGTTAACTATATTTTTACGTCTTATGGTTGTCAAGTCGATTATTACTATTTTAAAAAAAAGTGGTACCAAAAAAAGACAACACTTTAGGCCTTGATCATATCAGGTTCCTTCCCTGACTCTAGACAAAAGGATCAATCCACATGGCCAAAACCCCCTTTTAAGTAGTAGTATCCTTGAGCCAATTATCAAAACAGGATAAGTCACCAAAAACCTACGTAAGTGTATATGGATCATATCAAGTATTGAAAATGGGGCATATCACAACGTCTCATGCATACGCACTCATGTAGGTCTGAGACGAATCCTTAGTCCAACAAAAATAGGAATAATTTAAAGGTATACTCGGGCTGCGGGTTGAGTTATTCTTACACCTCTCTAAGCTGATCTATCCCATCAAATGTCAAACGATTGACAAACATAAGTGGCAGTATATTTATTACCTTGTTAACTAATAACAGCAGCACCGTCGATATTGAGGTAGCTTACATGTAACCCTCTGATAGATGGTCCAATCATTCTTATTCTTCGATGACTAATCAACTTAATGATTAAAGTATAAATAGTCTCATCATTAAAAGAAAGGAGGGTGAAAAATAAAAAGAAAGGATTTCAACTATACCAAAGTATATAGATAACATACAAAAAAGAGAGAGAAAGAAGAAATAAGTTTATTAACTCTCATACACTCTTATTGACATAAGTATCGGAGTTTCTCACTGAAAATGCCCGATATCATTTAGATTTCTCTCTGTTTTATAGATTCGTAGGAACTAATAAATCGAATTATCCAACACTATGATTGAATACACTAAGTCATCTATGGGACACACATATGGCAGGAAGAGAAGGGGTTACTTTATGTATTAACAACTACATTGATGGGTTTACATCCATGATTCAAATTGATCGCATAGTATTTGACGACACTTAAGTAAAGCTTTATGTTTACTTGTCGAGATAACCACAGTCGACTCAAAACCTGTAAGTTATATTCTCGGGTTTTTGACTTTTGGGGTTAGGTTGGGCTAATATTTCTATATTTTTTACTTTTGATTTTTGATGCTACATAAAGGCAAGTTATATATATACTCTCATGTCAGGTCAATATTGATTTCCGACATTTGTCCAGGTAAATCTATATATATAACGGTGTACATAAATTGACATGAACTCTATTATGGGTAAAAATACACTAAGTGTTTCTTTCAATAATATTGTTTAGCTTAAACTTTAGAATGTGTCTACTTATATGCTATATATAACTTGAGCAATAGAAATATCATTTTTATCTATGTATAGTACAAGGATTTTTCTCGAATGTAAAAGCAAACAAGCATGTCAACCGAGATTCATTTCAAAGGTAATTTTATATTGAATTATTCAAATTATACATTAAAAAAGTTGAAATTGCTCGTTACAAAGAAATAAAATTTTATGACCTCTACTAATCAATTGGGGGGGGCAATTATCATCGGAGCATTGGAGTCAAATAAAGCATGGAGGTTAGAAGAGTAAGAGGTTCGCATCTTAGTGTCTCATACAATCACTTGAGGTTCAGCTTAGGGTATTGGTTTTGAAAAGTCTGGCATATTAAGTCTATTCCTTTATTGACTTTCTTAGATATCGTGGTCTAGACTACCTCCTAAGCCTCATTCAATTGGGAGCAAAGATCTTCCACTTGTTTTCTCAGGCTTTTGTTCCTCTTAGACTTCTCATCCAACTTCGACTATATCACATCCAGCTCAGATTTGAATGATTGACTTGCTTGCACAAATCTGAGTGGGTTAACTTAGAGTGGATCAAACTTCCAACTTTGCTTTTTCTTTGGCCCATTGAGTCTCTTTCTCCTAATATTTTGTTCTCTTAGTGGCCAGCTTCTCATCAGTAGATGTTATTTACCCTAATGCCAATTCATTTTGTTTCTTCAGTTTTTCCATCTTTTCAATGGCTCGTGCCAACTTCTTGTTCTTTATCCTCAAGAAATTTTGATAGGCAGTTATGGCATAGAGGATCTGAGAAAAAAACAATCAGTAAGTTAAAGACAAGAATGCACAAATAAAGAATGAAAAGGATGTTGGACTTACCCAAAAGTTCTATCAATACATATAGTCCAAGGTGGACAGAGAGTTAGACAACAGGAGGAATTCTAAGATGTCTAAAGTATAACATATTGTAAAGTCATTGAAAGTCCTAAGAAGATAAGTATAATATGATCTCACCTCCTTAGGAAGGTGTTTCAGTTTTAGGACGGGACTACCAAAGTCTACTAGAAGACTCTTTCTTCTCGTCTTGCTCTTAAAAAGGACCACCTTTTTCTTTTTAGGGTCTTTATTCACTTGAAAATGGCCCTTTATTTTCTTTTTTCCCTTTGTCTTCTCAAGGGTTTCTTTCTGAAAAGGGAGAAGGTCAGGCTTTCTGATGAGTACATAAAAGTGTATGTGTATTAAGAGTTAAATTTATCATTTTACACTTAAAGTATGATTAACTCT